>JAGSMU010000727.1:0-65037 GCA_029286865.1 Teinopalpus imperialis
AGTATAAAACTGAAGGTAAGCGATTATAACTAGAAATGGCCTGGAATGCGGCACGAGAACGGCATCTCCGCGATTAGACTACACAAATACTACATCGAAAACCGTTTGAGATACTATGACTTAATAACGCGAGGATATAGGTGATTTCTATAAAACAGGGCTTTACCACTAAAACTCGGTTTCAAAGAAAAGTCAATTTTTCCTAATTCTCAGTCTTTTCTTTCCAGGTTTCGCTTGATTCAACGGTTGTGGACCGACTGACCTACCCAGAGCCAAACCAATGAAATACGAAGAAATAAAAATTTTGCCAAGTGCAATAAAATTACGTAATTATAAAACTGAAAATAACAGATTAGAACCAGAAATGGCCGAAATGCGGCGCAAGATGAGTATCTAACGATAAGGTTAAACGAATGCTACAATAAAAACAAATTTGGACTGTTTGAGATTCTAATATTAATAAAGATATCGGTGAATTCCTATAAAACAGGACATCACCACTACACTCCTCGGTTTCAAAGAAAAAGTCGATTTTTCTAATTCTGTGTTTTTCTTACAGGTTTTACCTGATTCGATGCTTGTGAACTGGGACTGACCGGCCGAGGCAAAAACAGCACGAAAAGGAAGAAACAAAAATGTTTAGAATTCCATTAAAATTACGTAAGTATAAAACTGAAGGTAAGCGATTATAACTAGAAATGGCCTGAATGCAGCACGAGAACGGTGTCCTAATAATTAGACTACACAAATACTACAAGAAAAACTGTTTGGAGATACTATGGACTTAATAACGAGGATATAGGTGATTTCCTATAAAACAGGGTTGGGCTGTATCACTATAACGCGGTTTCAAAGAAAAAGTCGATTTTTTCCTACTTTCAGTCTTTTCTTTCCAGGTTTCGTTTTGATCAACGGTTGGGTGGACCGACACCTACCCAGAGCAAAACCAGCACGAAAAGAGGAAATAAATTTTTGGCTGCGCAATAAAATTACGTAAATATATAAAACTGAAGGTAAGCGATTATAACCAGAAATGAACTGAATGCGCACGAGAACGGTGTCTAATGATTAGACTACACAAATACTCACAAGAAAAACTGTTTGAGATACTCATGGACTTAATAACGAGAGGATATAGGTGATTTCCTATAAAACAGGGTTTTACCAATAGTGGTATTACTTGTTTCAAAGAAAAAGTCGATTTTTCCTAATTCTGTGTGTTTTTCTTACAGGAGCCTTACCTTTTATTCATCGCTTGTGAACTGGGACTGACTGCCGAGAGCAAAAACAGCACGAAAAAAGGAGAAACAAAACGTTAAGAATTCCATTAAAATTACGTAAGTATAAAACTGAAGGTGTTGATTGGTAACTAGAAATGGCCTGGAATGCGGCATCGAGAACGGCGTCTAACAATTAGACTAAGCACAAATACTACAAGAAAAAAAAAAAACTGTTGAGATACTATGGACTTAATAACGAGAGGATATAGGTGATTTCCTATAAAACAGGGCTGTAAATTAATTATAACGCGTTTTCAAAGAAAAAGTCGATTTTTCGTATTTCTCTGTCTTTTCTTTCCAGGTTTTGCCTTATTCAACGGTTGTGGACCGGGACTGACCTACCCAGAGCAAAACCAGCACGAAATACGAAGAAATAAAAATTTTACAAGTGCAATAAAATTACGTAATTATAAAACTAAAAATAACAGATTAGAACTAGAAATGGCCAAAATGCGGCGTAAGATGAGTATCTAACGATAAGGTTAAAACGAATGCAAGAATAAAAACAAATTTGGATTGTTTGAGATTCTAATACACAGAGATATCGGTGAATTCCTATAAAACAGGACATCACCACTACACCTCGGTTTCAAAGAAAAAGTCGATTTTTCCTAATTCTCAGTCTTTTCTTTCCAGGTTTCGCTTGATTCAACGGTTGTGGACCGGGACTGACCGATCCAGAGCAAAACCAGCACGAAAAAACGAGGAAATAATTTTTACAAGTGCAATAAAATTACGTAAATATAAAACTGAAGGTAAGCGATTATAACTAGAAATGGCCTGAATGCGGCACGAGAACGGTGTCTAATGATTAGACTACACAAATACTACAAGAAAAAACTGTTTGGAGATACTATGGACTTAATAACGCGAGGATATAGGTGATTTCCTATAAAACAGGGCTTTACCACTAAAACTCGGTTTCAAAGAAAAAGTCGATTTTTTCCTAATTCTCAGTCTTTTCTTTCCAGGTTTCGCTTGATTCAACGGTTGTGGACCGACCGACCTACCCAGAGCAAAACCAGCACGAAATACGAAGAAATAAAAATTTTTACAAGTAACAATAAAATTACGTAATTATAAAACTAAAAACAACAACAGATTAGAACTAGAAATGGCCGAAATGCGGCGCAAGATGAGTATCTAACGATAAGGTTAAACGAATGCTAAAACAGGGCTAAAATCTAATTATAACACGGTTTCAAAGAAAAAGTCGATTTTTCCTAATTTCAGTCTTTTCTTTCCAGGTTTCGCTTGATTCAACGGTTGTGGACCGGGACTGACCTACCCAGAGCAAAACCAGCACGAAATACGAAGAAATAAAAATTTTACAAGTGCAATAAAATTACGTAATTATAAAACTAAAAATAACAGATTAGAACTAGAAATGGCCGAAATGCGGCGCAAGATGAGTATCTAACGATAAGGTTAAACGAATGCTACAATAAAAACAAATTTGGTCTGCTTGAGATTCTAATACACAAAGATATCGGTGAATTCCTATAAAACAGGACATCACCACTACACCTCGGTTTCAAAGAAAAAGTCGATTTTTCCTAATTTCAGTCTTTTCTTTCCAGGTTTCGCCTGATTCAACGGTTGTGGACCGGGACTGACCGATCCAGAGCAAAACCAGCACGAAAACGAGGAAATAATTTTTTTTACGCGCAATAAAATTACGTAAATATAAAACTGAAGGTAAGCGATTATAACTAGAAATGGCCTGAATGCGGCACGAGAACGGTGTCTCATGATTAGACTACACAAATACTACAAGAAAAAAACTGTTTGAGATACTATGGACTTAATAACGCGAGGATATAGGTGATTTCCTATAAAACAGGGCTTTACCACTACAACTCGGTTTCAAAGAAAAAGTCGATTTTTCCTAATTCTCAGTCTTTTCTTTCCAGGTTTCGCTTGATTCAACGGTTGTGGACCGACCGACCTACCCAGAGCAAAACCAGCACGAAATACGAAGAAATAAAAATTTTACAAGTGCAATAAAATTACGTAATTATAAAACTAAAAACAACAGATTAGAACTAGAAATGGCCGAAATGCGGCGCAAGATGAGTATCTAACGATAAGGTTAAACGAATGCTAAAACAGGGCTGTACCACTATAACACGGTTTCAAAGAAAAAGTCGATTTTTCCTAATTTCAGTCTTTTCTTTCCAGGTTTCGCTTGATTCAACGGTTGTGGACCGACCGACCTACCCAGAGCAAAACCAGCACGAAATACGAAGAAATAAAAATTTTACAAGTGCAATAAAGTTACGTAATTATAAAACTAAAAATAACAGATTAGAACTAGAAATGGCCGAAATGCGGCGCAAGATGAGTATCTAACGATAAGGTTAAACGAATGCTACAATAAAAAACAAATTTGGACTGCTTGAGATTCTAATACACAAAGATATCGGTGAATTCTATAAAACAGGACATCACCACTACACCTCGGTTTCAAAGAAAAAGTCGATTTTTTTCTAATTCTGTGTTTTTCTTACAGGTTTTACCTGATCTGATGCTTGTGAACTAGGACTGACCGGCCGAGAGCAAAACAGCACGAAAAAGGAAGAAACAAAATGTTTAGAATTCCATTAAAATTACGTAAGTATAAAACTGAAGGTAAGCGATTATAACTAGAAATGGCCTGAATGCGGCACGAGAACGGTGTCTAATAATTAGACTACACAAATACTACAAGAAAAACTGTTTGAGATACTATGGACTTAATAACGAGAGGATATAGGTGATTTCCTATAAAACAGGGCTGTACCACTATAACGCGTTTTCAAAGAAAAAGTCGATTTTTCCTAATTTCAGTCTTTTCTTTCCAGGTTTTGCCTTATTCAACGGTTGTGGAGCGGGACTGACCGATCCAGAGCAAAACCAGCACGAAAATCGAAGGAATAAAAATATTTACAAGTGCAATAAAATTACGTAATTATAAAACTAAAAATAACAGATTAGAACTAGAAATGGCCGAAATGCGGCGCAAGATGAGTATCTAACGATAAGGTTAAACGAATGCTACAATAAAAAACAAATTTGGACTGCTTGAGATTCTAATACACAAAGATATCGGTGAATTCCTATAAAACAGGACATCACCACTACACCTCGGTTTCAAAGGAAAAATCGATTTTTTTCTAATTCTGTGTTTTTTTCTTACAGGTTTTACCTGATTCAATGCTTGTGAACTAGGACTGACCGGCCGAGAGCAAAAACAGCACGAAAAGGAAGAAACAAAATGTTTAGAATTCCATTAAAATTACGTAAGTATAAAACTGAAGGTAAGCGATTATAACTAGAAATGGCCTGAATGCGGCATCGAGAACGGTGTCTAATAATTAGACTACACAAATACTACAAGAAAAACTGTTTGAGATACTATGACTTAATAACGCGAGGATATAGGTGATTTCCTATAAAACAGGGCTGTTCCACTATAACGCGGTTTCAAAGAAAAAGTCGATTTTTCCTAATTCTCAGTCTTTCTTCCAGGTTTCGCTTGATTCAACGGTTGTGGACCGGGACTGACCTACCCAGAGCAAAACCAGCACGAAAACGAGGAAATAAAATTTTTGGCGCAATAAAATTACGTAAATATAAAACTGAAGGTAAGCGATTATAACTAGAAATGAAACTGAATGCGGCATCGAGAACGGTGTCTAATAATTAGACTACACAAATACTACAAGAAAAACTGTTTGAGATACTATGGACTTAATAACGAGAGGATATAGGTGATTTCCTATAAAACAGGGCTGTTCCACTATAACGCGGTTTCAAAGAAAAAGTCGATTTTTCCTAATTCTCAGTCTTTTCTTTCCAGGTTTCGCTTGATTCAACGGTTGTGGACCGACTGACCTACCCAGAGCAAAACCAGCACGAAATACGAAGAAATAAAAATTTTTACAAGTGCAATAAAATTACGTAAATATAAAACTGAAGGTAAGCGATTATAACTAGAAATGGCCTGAATGCGGCACGAGAACGGTGTCTAATAATTAGACTACACAAATACTACAAGAAAAACTGTTTGAGATACTATGGACTTAATAACGAGAGGATATAGGTGATTTCCTATAAAACAGGGTTTTACCAATAGTGGTATAGACCACGGTTTCAAAGAAAAAGTCGATTTTTCTAATTCTGTGTGTTTTTCTTACAGGTTTTACCTGATTCGATGCTTGTGAACTGGGACTGACCGGCCGAGAGCAAAAACAGCACGAAAAGGAAGAAACAAAATGTTTAGAATCTAATAAAATTACGTAAGTATAAAACTGAAGGTAAGCGATTATAACTAGAAATGGCCTGAATGCGGCATCGAGAACGGTGTCTAATAATTAGACTACACAAATACTACAAGAAAAACTGTTTGGAGATACTATGGACTTAATAACGAGAGGATATAGGTGATTTCCTATAAAACAGGGCTTTACCACTAAAACTCGGTTTCAAAGAAAAATGATTTTTCGTATTTCTCTGTCTTTTCTTTCCAGGTTTCGCTTGATTCAACGGTTGTGGACCGACTGACCTACCCAGAGCAAAACCAGCACGAAATACGAAGAAATAAAAATTTTTACAAGTGCAATAAAATTACGTAATTATAAAACTAAAAATAACAGATTAGAACTAGAAATGGCCGAAATGCGGCGCAAAATGAGTATCTAACGATAAGGTTAAACGAATGCTACAATAAAAAACAAATTTGGACTGCTTGAGATTCTAATACACAAAGATATCGGTGAATTCCTATAAAACAGGACATCACCACTACACCTCGGTTTCCAAAGAAAAAGTCGATTTTTCCTAATTTCAGTCTTTTCTTTCCAGGTTTCGCTTGATTCAACGGTTGTGGACCGACTGACCGATCCAGAGCAAAACCAGCACGAAAACGAGGAAATAATTTTTACAAGTGCAATAAAATTACGTAAATATAAAACTGAAGGTAAGCGATTATAACTAGAAATGGCCTGAATGCGGCACGAGAACGGTGTCTCATGATTAGACTACACAAATACTACAAGAAAAACTGTTTGAGATACTATGGACTTAATAACGCGAGGATATAGGTGATTTCTATAAAACAGGGCTTTACCACTAAAACTCGGTTTCAAAGAAAAGTCGATTTTTCCTAATTTCAGTCTTTTCTTTCCAGGTTTCGCTTGATTCAACGGTTGTGGACCGGGACCGACCTACCCAGAGCAAAACCAGCACGAAATACGAAGAAATAAAAATTTTACAAGTGCAATAAAATTACGTAATTATAAAACTAAAACAACAGATTAGAACTAGAAATGGCCGAAATGCGGCGCAAGATGAGTATCTAACGATAAGGTTAAACGAATGCCAAAACAGGGCTTTACCACTAAAACTCGGTTTCAAAGAAAAAGTCGATTTTTCCTAATTTCAGTCTTTTCTTTCCAGGTTTCGCTTGATTCAACGGTTGTGGACCGGGACTGACCTACCCAGAGCTAAACCAGCACGAAATACGAAGAAATAAAATTTTTACAAGTGCAATAAAATTACGTAATTATAAAACTAAAAATAACAGATTAGAACTAGAAATGGCCGAAATGCGGCGCAAGATGAGTATCTAACGATAAGGTTAAACGAATGCTACAATAAAAACAAATTTGGACTGCTTGGAGATTCTAATACACAAAGATATCGGTGAATTCCTATAAAACAGGACATCACCACTACACCTCGGTTTCAAAGAAAAGTCGATTTTTCTAATTCTGTATGTTTTTCTTACAGGTTTTACCTGATTCGATGCTTGTGAACTGGGACTGACCGGCCGAGAGCAAAACAGCACGAAAAAGGAAGAAACAAAAATGTTTAGAATCTAATAAAATTACGTAAGTATAAAACTGAAGGTAAGCGATTATAACTAGAAATGGCCTGAATGCGGCACGAGAACGGTGTCTAATAATTAGACTACACAAATACTACAAGAAAAACTGTTTGAGATACTATGGACTTAATAACGAGAGGATATAGGTGATTTCTATAAAACAGGACATCACCACTACACCTCGGTTTCCAAAGAAAAGTCGATTTTTCCTAATTCTCAGTCTTTTCTTTCCAGGTTTCGCTTAATTCAACGGTTGTGGACCGGGACTGACCTACCAGAGCTAAACCAGCACGAAATACGAAGAAATAAAAATTTTACAAGTGCAATAAAATTACGTAATTATAAAACTAAAAATAACAGATTAGAACTAGAAATGGCCGAAATGCGGCAAGATGAGTATCTAACGATAAGGTTAAACGAATGCTACAATAAAAACAAATTTGGACTGCTTGAGATTCTAATACACAAAGATATCGGTGAATTCTATAAAACAGGACATCACCACTACACCTCGGTTTCAAAGAAAAAGTCGATTTTTCTAATTCTGTGTGTTTTTCTTACAGGTTTTACCTGATTCGATGCTTGTGAACTGGGACTGACCGGCCGAGAGCAAAACAGCACGAAAAAGGAAGAAACAAAAATGTTTAGAATTCCATTAAAATTACGTAAGTATAAAACTGAAGGTAAGCGATTATAACTAGAAATGGCCTGAATGCGGCACGAGAACGGTGTCTAATAATTAGACTACACAAATACTACAAGAAAAACTGTTTGGAGATACCATGGACTTAATAACGAGAGGATATAGGTGATTTCCTATAAAACAGGGCTGTACCACTATAACGCGTTTTCAAAGAAAAAGTCGATTTTTCCTAATTCTCAGTCTTTTCTTTCCAGGTTTTGCCTTATTCAACGGTTGTGGACCGGGACTGACCGATCCAGAGCAAAACCAGCACGAAAATCGAAGGAATAAAAATATTTACAAGTGCAATAAAATTACGTAATTATAAAACTAAAAATAACAGATTAGAATCCAGAAATGGCCGAAATGCGGCGTAAGATGAGTATCTTACGATAAAATTAAACGAATGCAAGAATAAAAACAAATTTGATTGTTTGAGATTCTAATACACAAAGATATCGGTGAATTCTATAAAACAGGACATCACCACTACACCTCGGTTTCCAAAGAAAAAGTCGATTTTTCCTAATTTCAGTCTTTTCTTTCCAGGTTTTGCCTTATTCAACGGTTGTGGACCGACCGACCTACCCAGAGCAAAACCAGCACGAAATACGAAGAAATAAAAATTTTTACAAGTGCAATAAAATTACGTAATTATAAAACTAAAACAACAGATTAGAACTAGAAATGGCCGAAATGCGGCGCAAGATGAGTATCTAACGATAAGGTTAAACGATTGCTAAAACAGGGCTGTACCACTATAACACGGTTTCAAAGAAAAAGTCGATTTTTCTAATTCTCAGTCTTTTCTTTCCAGGTTTCGCTTGATTCAACGGTTTTGGACCGGGACTGACCTACAGAGCTAAACCAGCACGAAATACAGAAGAAATAAAAGAATTTTTACAAGTGCAATAAAATTACGTAATTATAAAACTAAAAATAACAGATTAGAACTAGAAATGGCCGAAATGCGGCGCAAGATGAGTATCTAACGATAAGGTTAAACGAATGCTACAATAAAAACAAATTTGGACTGCTTGAGATTCTAATACACAAAGATATCAGTGAATTCCTATAAAACAGGACATCACCACTACACCTCAGTTTCAAAGAAAAAGTCGATTTTTCCTAATTCTCAGTCTTTTCTTTCCAGATTTCGCCTGATTCAACGGTTTTGGACCGGGACTGACCGATCCAGAGCAAAACCAGCACGAAAACGAGGAAATAATTTTTACAAGTGCAATAAAATTACGTAAATATAAAACTGAAGGTAAGCGATTATAACTAGAAATGGCCTGAATGCGGCACGAGAACGGTGTCTCATGATTAGACTACACAAATACTACAAGAAAAACTGTTTGAGATACTATGGACTTAATAACGAGGATATAGGTGATTTCCTATAAAACAGGGCTTTACCACTAAAACTCGGTTTCAAAGAAAAAGTCGATTTTTCCTAATTTCAGTCTTTTCTTCCAGGTTTCGCTTGATTCAACGGTTGTGGACCGGGACTGACCGATCCAGAGCAAAACCAGCACGAAATACAGAAGAAATAAAAATTTTTACAAGTGCAATAAAATTACGCAATTATAAAACTAAAACAACAGATTAGAACTAGAAATGGCCGAAATGCGGCGCAAGATGAGTATCTAACGATAAGGTTAAACGAATGCTAAAACAGGGCTGTACCACTATAACACGGTTTCAAAGAAAAAGTCGATTTTTTCCTAATTCTCAGTCTTTTCTTTCCAGGTTTCGCTTGATTCAACGGTTGTGGACCGGGACTGACCTACCTAGAGCTAAACCAGCACGAAATACGAAGAAATAAAAATTTTTACAAGTGCAATAAAATTACGTAATTATAAAACTAAAAATAACAGATTAAGAACTAGAAATGGCGAAATGCGGCGCAAGATGAGTATCTAACGATAAGGTTAAACAGATGCTACAATAAAAACAAATTTGGACTGCTTGAGATTCTAATACACAAAGATATCAGTGAATTCCTATAAAACAGGACATCACCACTACACCTCAGTTTCAAAGAAAAAAGTCGATTTTTCTAATTCTGTATGTTTTCTTACAGGTTTTACCTGATTCGATGCTTGTGAACTGGGACTGACCGGCCGAGAGCAAAACAGCACGAAAAGGGAAAAACAAAAATGTTAAGAATTCCATTAAAATTACGTAAGTATAAAACTGAAGGTAAGCGATTATAACTAGAAATGGCCTGAATGCGGCATCGAGAACGGTGTCTAATAATTAGACTACAATAAATACTACAAGAAAAACTGTTTGGAATACTATGGACTTAATAACGAGAGGATATAGGTGATTTCCTATAAAACAGGGCTTTACCACTAAAACTCGGTTTCAAAGAAAAAGTCGATTTTTCCTAATTCTCAGTCTTTTCTTTCCAGGTTTTGCCTTATTCAACGGTTGTGGACCGGGACTGACCTACCCAGAGCTAAACCAGCACGAAATACGAAGAAATAAAAATTTTTACAAGTGCAATAAAATTACGTAATTATAAAACCAAAAATAACAGATTAGGAACTAGAAATGGCCGAAATGCGGCACAAGATGAGTATCTAACGATAAGGATAAACGAATGCTACAATAAAAACAAATTTGACTGCTTGAGATTCTAATACACAAAGATATCGGTGAATTCCTATAAAACAGGACATCACCACTACACCTCGGTTTCAAAGAAAAAGTCGATTTTTCTAATTCTGTGTGTTTTTCTTACAGGTTTTACCTGATTCGATGCTTGTGGACCGGGGCTGATCGGTCGAGAGCAAAACAGCACGAAAAGGAAGAAACAAAATTTTTAGAATTCTATTAAAATTACGTAGTATAAAACTGAAGGTAAGCGATTATAACTAGAAATGGCCTGAATGCGGCATCGAGAACGGTGTCTAATAATTAGACTACACAAATACTACAAGAAAAACTGTTTGGAGATACTATGGACTTAATAACGAGAGGATATAGGTGATTTCCTATAAAACAGGGCTGTACCACTATAACGCGGTTTCAAAGAAAAAGTCGATTTTTCCTAATTCTCAGTCTTTTCTTTCCAGGTTTTGCTTAATTCAACGGTTGTGGACCGGGACTGACCTACCCAGAGCTAAACCAGCACGAAAATCGAAGGAATAAAAATATTTACAAGTGCAATAAAATTACGTAATTATAAAACTAAAAATAACAGATTAGAACTAGAAATGGCCGTAATGCGGCGCAAGATGAGTATCTAACGATAAGGATAAACGAATGCTACAATAAAAAACAAATTTGGACTGCTTGAGATTCTAATACACAAAGATATCGGTGAATTCCTATAAAACAGGACATCACCACTACACCTCGGTTTCAAAGAAAAGTCGATTTTTCTAATTCTGTGTGTTTTTCTTACAGGTTTTACCTGATTCGATGCTTGTGAACTGGGACTGACCGGCCGAGAGCAAAAACAGCACGAAAAAGGAAGAAACAAAAATGTTTAGAATTCCATTAAAATTACGTAAGTATAAAACTGAAGGTAAGCGATTATAACTAGAAATGGCCTGAATGCGGCACGAGAACGGTGTCTAATAATTAGACTACACAAATACTACAAGAAAAAACTGTTTGAGATACTATGGACTTAATAACGAGAGGATATAGGTGATTTCCTATAAAACAGGGCTGTACCACTATAACGCGGTTTCAAAGAAAAGTCGATTTTTTCCTAATTTCAGTCTTTTCTTTCCAGGTTTTGCCTTATTCAACGGTTGTGGACCGACCGACCGATCCAGAGCAAAACCAGCACGAAAATCGAAGGAATAAAAATATTTACAAGTGCAATAAAATTACGTAAATATAAAACTGAAGGTAAGGATTATAACCAGAAATGGCCTGAATGCGGCACGAGAACGGTGTCTAATAATTAGACTACACAAATACTACAAGAAAAACTGTTTGGAGATACTATGGACTTAATAACGAGAGGATATAGGTGATTTCCTATAAAACAGGGCTTTACCACTGAAACTCGGTTTCAAAGAAAAAGTCGATTTTTTCCTAATTCTCAGTCTTTTCTTTCCAGGTTTCGCTTGATTCAACGGTTGTGGACCGGGACTGACCTACCCAGAGCTAAACCAGCACGAAATACGAAGACATAAAAATTTTTACAAGTGCAATAAAATTACGTAATTATAAAACTAAAAATAACAGATTAGAACTAGAAATGGCCGTAATGCGGCGCAAGATGAGTATCTAACGATAAGGTTAAACGAATGCAAGAATAAAAAACAAATTTGGATTGTTTGAGATTCTAATACACAGAGATATCGGTGAATTCCTATAAAACAGGACATCACCACTACACCTCGGTTTCAAAGAAAAAGTCGATTTTTTCCTAATTCTCAGTCTTTTCTTTCCAGGTTTCGCCTGATTCAACGGTTTTGGACCGGGACTGACCGATCCAGAGCAAAACCAGCACGAAAAACGAGGAAATAATTTTTTACAAGTGCAATAAAATTACGTAAATATAAAACTGAAGGTAAGCGATTATAACTAGAAATGGCCTGAATGCGGCACGAGAACGGTGTCTCATGATTAGACTACACAAATACTACAAGAAAAAACTGTTTGGAGATACTATGGACTTAATAACGCGAGGATATGGGTGATTTCCTATAAAACAGGGCTTTACCACTGAAACTCGGTTTCAAAGAAAAGTCGATTTTTTCTAATTCTCAGTCTTTTCTTTCCAGGTTTCGCTTGATTCAACGGTTGTGGACCGGGACTGACCTACAGAGCTAAACCAGCACGAAAAACGAAGAAATAAAAATTTTACAAGTGCAATAAAATTACGTAATTATAAAACTAAAAATAACAGATTAAGAACTAGAAATGGCCGAAATGCGGCGTAAGATGAGTATCTTACGATAAGATTAAACGAATTCAAGAATAAAAACAAATTTGGACTGTTTGAGATTCTAATACACAGAGATATCGGTGAATTCCTATAAAACAGGACATCACCACTACCTCGGTTTCAAAGAAAAAGTCGATTTTTTTTCCTAATTCTCAGTCTTTTCTTTCCAGGTTTCGCCTGATTCAACGGTTTTGGACCGGGACTGACCGATCAGAGCAAAACCAGCACGAAAAACGAGGAAATAATTTTTTACAAGTGCAATAAAATTACGTAAATATAAAACTGAAGGTAAGCGATTATAACTAGAAATGGCCTGAATGCGGCACGAGAACGGTGTCTTATGATTAGACTACACAAATACTACAAGAAAAACTGTTTGAGATACTATGGACTTAATAACGAGAGGATATAGGTGATTTCTATAAAACAGGGCTGTACCACTATAACGCGTTTCAAAGAAAAGTCGATTTTTTCCTAATTTCAGTCTTTTCTTTCCAGGTTTTGCCTTATTCAACGGTTGTGGACCGGGACTGACCGATCCAGAGTAAAACCAGCACGAAAATCGAAGGAATAAAAATATTTACAAGTGCAATAAAATTACGTAAATATAAAACTGAAGGTAAGCGATTATAACTAGAAATGGCCTGAATGCGGCACGAGAACGGTGTCTAATAATTAGACTACACAAATACTACAAGAAAAACTGTTTGGAGATACTATGGACTTAATAACGAGAGGATATAGGTGATTTCTATAAAACAGGGCTGTACCACTATAACGCGTTTCAAAGAAAAGTCGATTTTTCCTAATTTCAGTCTTTTCTTTCCAGGTTTCGCTTGATTCAACGGTTGTGGACCGGGACTGACCTACCCAGAGCTAAACCAGCACGAAATACGAAGACATAAAAATTTTTACAAGTGCAATAAAATTACGTAATTATAAAACTAAAAATAACAGATTAGAACTAGAAATGGCCGTAATGCGGCGCAAGATGAGTATCTAACGATAAGGTTAAACGAATGCAAGAATAAAAAACAAATTTGGATTGTTTGAGATTCTAATACACAGAGATATCGGTGAATTCCTATAAAACAGGACATCACCACTACACCTCGGTTTCAAAGAAAAGTCGATTTTTCCTAATTCTCAGTCTTTTCTTTCCAGGTTTCGCCTGATTCAACGGTTTTGGACCGGGACTGACCGATCAGAGCAAAACCAGCACGAAAACGAGGAAATAATTTTTTTACAAGTGCAATAAAATTACGTAAATATAAAACTGAAGGTAGCGATTATAACTAGAAATGGCCTGAATGCGGCACGAGAACGGTGTCTCATGATTAGACTACACAAATACTACAAGAAAAACTGTTTGAGATACTATGGACTTAATAACGCGAGGATATAGGTGATTTCCTATAAAACAGGGCTTTACCACTGAAACTCGGTTTCAAAGAAAAAGTCGATTTTTTCCTAATTTCGTCTTTTCTTTCCAGGTTCGCTTGATTCAACGGTTGTGGACCGGACTGACCTACCCAGAGCAAAACCAGCACGAAAAACGAAGAAATAAAATTTTTACAAGTGCAATAAAATTACGTAATTATAAAACTAAAAATAACAGATTAGAACTAGAAATGGCCGAAATGCGGCGTAAGATGAGTATCTTACGATAAGATTAAACGAATTCAAGAATAAAAACAAATTTGACTGTTTGAGATTCTAATACACAGAGATATCGGTGAATTCTATAAAACAGGGCTTTACCACTGAAACTCGGTTTCAAAGAAAAGTCGATTTTTTCCTAATTCTCAGTCTTTTTCTTTCCAGGTTTCGCCTGATTCAACGGTTTTGGACCGACTGACCGATCCAGAGCAAAACCAGCACGAAAACGAGGAAATAATTTTTTTACAAGTGCAATAAAATTACGTAAATATAAAACTGAAGGTAAGCGATTATAACTAGAAATGGCCTGAATGCGGCACGAGAACGGTGTCTTATGATTAGACTACACAAATACTACAAGAAAAACTGTTTGAGATACTATGGACTTAATAACGAGAGGATATAGGTGATTTCTATAAAACAGGACATCACCACTACACCTCGGTTTCAAAGAAAAAGTCGATTTTTTCGTATTTCTCTGTCTTTTCTTTCCAGGTTTTGCCTTATTCAACGGTTGTGGACCGGGACTGACCGATCCAGAGCAAAACCAGCACGAAAATCGAAGGAATAAAAATATTTACAAGTGCAATAAAATTACGTAAATATAAAACTGAAGGTAAGCGATTATAACTAGAAATGGCCTGAATGCGGCACGAGAACGGTGTCTAATAATTAGACTACACAAATACTACAAGAAAAAACTGTTTGGAGATACTATGGACTTAATAACGAGAGGATATAGGTGATTTCCTATAAAACAGGGCTGTACCACTATAACGCGTTTCAAAGAAAAAGTCGATTTTTTCCTAATTCTCAGTCTTTTCTTTCCAGGTTTCGCTTGATTCAGCAGTTTGTGGACCGGGACTGACCTACCCAGATCTAAACCAGCACGAAATACGAAGAAATAAAAATTTTTACAAGTGCAATAAAATTACGTAATTATAAAACTAAAAATAACAGATTAGAACTAGAAATGGCCGAAATGCGGCGCAAGATGAGTATCTAACGATAAGGTTAAACGAATGCAAGAATAAAAACAAATTTGGATTGTTTGAGATTCTAATACACAGAGATATCAGTGAATTCTATAAAACAGGACATCACCACTACACCTCGGTTTCAAAGAAAAGTCGATTTTTCCTAATTCTCAGTCTTTTCTTTCCAGGTTTCGCTTGATTCAACGGTTTTGGACCGGACTGACCGATCCAGAGCAAAACCAGCACGAAAACGAGGAAATAATTTTTTACAAGTGCAATAAAATTACGTAAATATAAAACTGAAGGAAGCGATTATAACTAGAAATGGCCTGAATGCGGCACGAGAACGGTGTCTCATGATTAGACTACACAAATACTACAAGAAAAAACTGTTTGGAGATACTATGGACTTAATAACGCGAGGATATAGGTGATTTCCTATAAAACAGGGCTTTACCACTGAAACTCGGTTTCAAAGGAAAAGTCGATTTTTTCCTAATTCTCAGTCTTTTCTTTCCAGGTTTCGCTTGATTCAACGGTTGTGGACCGGACTGACCGATCAAGAGCAAAACCAGCACGAAAAACGAAGAAATAAAATTTTTACAAGTGCAATAAAATTACGTAATTATAAAACTAAAAATAACAGATTAGAACTAGAAATGGCCGAAATGCGGCGTAAGATGAGTATCTTACGATAAGATTAAACAATTCAAGAATAAAAACAAATTTGGACTGTTTGAGATTCTAATACACAGAGATATCGGTGAATTCCTATAAAACGGGACATCACCACTACACCTCGGTTTCAAAGAAAAGTCGATTTTTCTAATTCTCAGTCTTTTCTTTCCAGGTTTTGCCTTATTCAACGGTTGTGGACCGGACTGACCGATCAGAGCAAAACCAGCACGAAAAACGAGGAAATAATTTTTTTTACAAGTGCAATAAAATTACGTAAATATAAAACTGAAGGTAAGCGATTATAACTAGAAATGGCCTGAATGCGGCACGAGAACGGTGTCTTATGATTAGACTACACAAATACTACAAGAAAAAACTGTTTGAGATACTATGGACTTAATAACGAGAGGATATAGGTGATTTCCTATAAAACAGGGCTGTACCACTATAACGCGTTTTCAAAGAAAAAGTCGATTTTTTCGTATTTCTCTGTCTTTTCTTTCCAGGTTTTGCCTTATTCAACGGTTGTGGACCGGGACTGACCGATCCAGAGCAAAACCAGCACGAAAATCGAAGGAATAAAAATATTTACAAGTGCAATAAAATTACGTAAATATAAAACTGAAGGTAAGCGATTATAACTAGAAATGGCCTGAATGCGGCACGAGAACGGTGTCTAATAATTAGACTACACAAATACTACAAGAAAAAACTGTTTGGAGATACTATGGACTTAATAACGAGAGGATATAGGTGATTTCCTATAAAACAGGGCTGTACCACTATAACGCGTTTCAAAGAAAAGTCGATTTTTCCTAATTTCAGTCTTTTCTTCCAGGTTTCGCTTGATTCAACGGTTGTGGACCGGGACTGACCTACCCAGAGCTAAACCAGCACGAAATACGAAGACATAAAAATTTTTACAAGTGCAATAAAATTACGTAATTATAAAACTAAAAATAACAGATTAGAACTAGAAATGGCCGTAATGCGGCGCAAGATGAGTATCTAACGATAAGGTTAAACGAATGCAAGAATAAAAAACAAATTTGGATTGTTTGAGATTCTAATACACAGAGATATCGGTGAATTCCTATAAAACAGGACATCACCACTACACCTCGGTTTCAAAGAAAAAGTCGATTTTTTCCTAATTCTCAGTCTTTTCTTTCCAGGTTTCGCCTGATTCAGCAGTTTTGGACCGGGACTGACCGATCAGAGCAAAACCAGCACGAAAAACGAGGAAATAATTTTTTACAAGTGCAATAAAATTACGTAAATATAAAACTGAAGGTAGCGATTATAACTAGAAATGGCTGAATGCGGCACGAGAACGGTGTCTCATGATTAGACTACACAAATACTACAAGAAAAAACTGTTTGGAGATACTATGGACTTAATAACGCGAGGATATAGGTGATTTCCTATAAAACAGGGCTTTACCACTGAAACTCGGTTTCAAAGAAAAAGTCGATTTTTCCTAATTCTCGATCTTTTCTTTCCAGGTTTCGCTTGATTCAACGGTTGTGGACCGGGACTGACCGATCCAGAGCAAAACCAGCACGAAAAACGAAGAAATAAAATTTTACAAGTGCAATAAAATTACGTAATTATAAAACTAAAAATAACAGATTAGAACTAGAAATGGCCGAAATGCGGCGTAAGATGAGTATCTTACGATAAGATTAAACGAATTCAAGAATAAAAACAAATTTGGACTGTTTGAGATTCTAATACACAGAGATATCGGTGAATTCTATAAAACAGGACATCACCACTACACCTCGGTTTCAAAAGAAAAGTCGATTTTTCCTAATTCTCAGTCTTTTCTTCCAGGTTTCGCTTGATTCAACGGTTTTGGACCGGGACTGACCGATCCAGAGCAAAACCAGCACGAAAAACGAGGAAATAATTTTTTACAAGTGCAATAAAATTACGTAAATATAAAACTGAAGGTAGCGATTATAACTAGAAATGGCCTGAATGCGGCACGAGAACGGTGTCTCATGATTAGACTACACAAATACTACAAGAAAAACTGTTTGAGATACTATGGACTTAATAACGAGGGGATATAGGTGATTTCCTATAAAACAGGGCTTTACCAATAGTGGTATAGACCACGGTTTCAAAGAAAAAGTCGATTTTTTCCTAATTCTGTGTGTTTTTCTTACAGGTTTTAACTGATTCGATGCTTGTGAACTGGGACTGACCGGCCGAGAGCAAAAACAGCACGAAAAAGGAAGAAACAAAAATGTTTAGAATTCCATTAAAATTACGTAATTATAAAACTGAAGGTAAGCGATTATAACTAGAAATCTTTTTTTACTCCCTCGAGTGGAGCAGTCGTCCCGGAAGTGCTCTCCATGCGCCTCCAGCCAGACGAAGATACAACTAATACTTACAGTGTGTTATTTAGTATCTGTATCATCATCGGTAGTAGTAGTAGTACCAAAGTGCCAGAAGAAACCGACAGTGCATGTGTGTTGTGACCAAGTGCGGGCGGATTACCGCCCTGTGAAGTGAGTGCGTCACCGCGCACCTGCAAGGACACCCGCGCGCGCCTACCTGCGCGCCCACCGGATCCAGCGACCCCGTAAGTTGCCACGCCGCTCGCCTCAGAGGCGGCTATTGTTTTCTTTGTTCTGTCGCATTAGGCGACCGACAGGTACTCACCCTAAGCGTACCCAAGACGCTGGGATTTTATTGTATAGTTTTAGGATTTACACCCCGCCGCAAGGCGGGGACAATAAAATCGGTTTTATCGCGGACGGGCCTTAAGCCCCAAAGCGAAATAGCGATGGACGCCAGCACGATGCAGGCATTCTTTCAGGCGGCCAGCCCCGAACTATGGGCTTCCTTCATGCGCCATTTAGAAGCTCCGCGGGTCGCCTTCAGCGACAGCCCGCAATCACCGGACCCATCACCAAACGAAACCGCAACCGTAGCGCCTTCCGCGCGCCCTGCCACCTCCGCCTCTCCCCGATCACGGTCGACCTCCGACTCAGACTCGAGTCCTCCGTATCGGATATGGAGGTAGGGCCTAGTCAACCGGACGGGGCTTCACCCTCGTCACAAACAAAGGAAACGCCCTGCTCAGCCGGCCGTCATCAATACGGCCACGTTTTCCAGGCCGGGTTCAGTCTCGCCGACCGCCACACCGGCAAAAGGCAGCCCCTCAGGCTCGCCAAGCGCCCCTGCGGAGCGCAAACCAAGCCCCGCCCTGTGATCCTACAGGAAAGTCCAAATGGACTGACGTCTCCAGGTGGTTCGCCACTCTAAAAATATCGTGCCCTAAGGCCCAAAACACGCCACAAGGCATACGCTTAAACCTACAGACAGTAGGTGACTTCCGCGCGGCCACGAAACTGCTGCGCGAGAAAACATAGGTTTCCACACCTATGCCCTCCCGGAAGAACGGAAACTCCGGGTCGTTATTCGCGGTCTCCCATTTGAGACAGAACTGGAGGAAGTGATCCGATCCCTTAAGGATCAAGACCTCCCGATTGTAGATGCGCGCAGGATGACAGATCCGCGCACTAAAAACCAATGCCCTAATTCTGGCCACCCTGGACCTGACTCCAGAAGGCAAGGCCATTTTCAATCTCAAAACCCTTTGCGGCCTCTCCGGCATATCTGTGGAGGCCCCTCAAACGCGGACTCGTAGGACAGTGTCATCGCTGTCAATTTTACGGCCACTCGGCCAGAAACTGTTTCGCCAGGCCCAGATGCGTCAAATGCATCAGGGACCATGGCACCCGGACTGTTCGCGCCCCTCCGGGCGACAGAGCCCCAGCGTGCTGCCTATGCGAGGCAGAGGGCCGCAGAGAGTTATCGCAGGTGTCCCAAAGCGCCGCAGAGGCAACGCGGCGGGACTGCTCAAAATGGCAAAAGCCAAATCAAAAAGCGACACCAACCCCAGCCATCCCCTTAAGGGCCGCGCCTGCTCCCAGGCCCGCCCCCTCCAGCTGCAGCTCCAGCTCCAGCCCCAAACCCGCTGCCCCTTGCAAGCCCCTAAGGCCCTGCAAAGCCAGCCTGGGCAATGCCTCCTGCTATGGCGCGCAAACAAGTCGCGCCTATCACTAGGCCAAACCCCTCCCCCGTGCAGCCTGCCACCTCAGCGCAGGCCACACCTCAACCTCTGGGTATGCAAAACCCAATAACATATTCGCTGAACTTCATCAGTTCGCTAGATTTTAACGCCCTGGAGGACCTCACCAACATGGGGATCCGCCTCCAGTAGGCCAAAACGCCCTTCGAAATGCTGCAGATCACTGCAGAACACATGGGCACCATACGCTCCTTCTGGGCTCTCCAGAATGATCCCATGCCCAGTAGGGCAACCCCCTAGTTCTGTCTCCAATGGCTAACACACCATTAGGTCGAGTCAATCCCCGCTTTCTGACTGTCTCGTATTTCAACGCGGACGGACTCAGGTCTCAAAAAGACGAAGTAGCGATCCATTTAAAGAAACACAACGTCGACGTTATGCTAGTGCAAGAAACCTTCTTAAAACCTAGCCACAGCGATCCCAAGATCGCAAATTACAGAGTCATCCGTAGTGACAGGTTGTCCGCCCCCAAAGGCTCACCCTGATCTACTACAAAAGGTGCTTGCACTGCGTACCGCTCGAGGTTCCGCGATTAACAAACATAGAAGCCACCGCGTGTAGGGTGGCTATGACCGGTCATAGCCCGATAGTTATCGCCTCGGTTTATCTATCACCGACGAAAACAGTTCTAGAATCGGACATCAGGACCCTAATCAACCTAGGGCCGTCGGTCGTCTTAGCAGGCGACCTAAACAGTAAACATGCCTCCTGGCATTCAAAGGGAGAACAAAACGGCAAGGCGCTTCACGCCCTCATGGGCTCTCATAACTTCGATGTTATAGCCCCGACTCCCCGACACGCTACGCTCTATACTTTACACGTCAAACACCTGACGTTTTAGATATTGCGCTAATTAAAATATCACCCTAGCGGTCGACTCCTTCGAACCGCTACACGAATTATCATCAGATCATAGGCCGGTGCTCCTCAAGCTGGGCCAATCGACAGGCGAGGTCCCTCAGACCAAAACTATAGTCAACTGGCGTGCTCTCGAAGGTAAACTCAGAGCCACGACCACCCAGCAGCTAGACGTCTCAATTAACGAGATCGACTCACCCGACAAGGCGTTTCGGGCGATCGACTCTTTAACTTCGCACCTTAGTTCGGCCGTCGAAGACTCGAAAGGACGGTCCCCGCGTCGACCGATCAATTCCGGGGTCCTTCCTCGAGCCTCCGTCGACTGATAAGATCAAAAATCGCGCGGCTAAGCTTCACGATAGATACCCGACGGATGTTAATCGCGTTAGACTGCGCCACCTCAAAGGGGAGGTCAAAGAGCGCATAAAATCATATAATAATCAAAAATGGGGCGACCTGCTAGCAGACCTCGAGCCTTCGAATACCGCCTACTGGCGTGTGGCGCAGGGTCTCAAAGCAGACACCATCTCGCAAATGCCCTCTCTAATTTTACCGGATAACGCTACTCTCGCATTCGATGATACGGAGAAAGCCGAATATCTCGCGGACAGTCTAAAGAGCCAATGCTCCCCGTCGAACTCCCCCGCGGATCAAGACCACCTCCGAAGGTGAACGCCGACGTGGCGCTTAGGGCGTCGTTACCACCAGCGGGCGAACCGTTAGAACCCGTGACCACCGACGAGGTCACCAACATTATAAAAAACCTCAAAAAGAGGTCAGCTCCCGGTCCCGACGGGATTAACAATAAAATAATTAAAGCGCTTCCCGCTAATATCATCTGCCTCCTTGTGGCAATATTCAATACGCTCCTCTCCAGCTGCTCCTTCCCGGATGCCTGGAAGGAAGCGGACGTCATCAGGATACCCAAACCGCACAAACCGCGGAACCTCCCCACCAGCTATCGCCCAATCAGTCTCCTGAACTCCGTGGGCAAGGTATACGAAAGGATTATTCTTAGGCGACTTAAAGAACACGTCCTAGCTAATAGATTACTTCCCGACGAACAGTTCGGGTTTAGGAATACGCACTCCTGCGTTCAACAGGCCTTCCGCTTAACGGAACACATTCTCGCAGGGTTAACCCTGAAAACCCCATCGGTACTGGTGCACTATTCTTCGATGTCGCAAAGGCATTCGACAAAGTCTGGCATAACGGTTTAATTTATAAACTTCACTCCATCAACATACCAGACAGGCTCGTGCATATCATACGAGCCTTCTCGTCGAATCGCACTTTTCGATATCGAGTCGACGGCACGCGCTCCCTCGCCGGCCGCTCCTAGCAGGTGTCCCTCAGGGCTCCGTTCTTTCCCCCCTCTTATTCTCACTTTACACAAGTGATGTCCCGAAAGATCCGCAGGTCAGTCTTGCGCTTTTCGCAGACGATACCGCCCTATACTATTCAAACTTACACAAGGGCCGTATCACCATCCGACTCCAAGCCGCAGCCAACCGCCTCGCCGAGTGGTTTCGGTTATGGAGAATCGAAATTAACCCGGATAAAAGTGCAGCAGTCTTCTTCTGGAGAGGCTCATCCGATCCATTCTGCACTGCATCAGTACCTAACCGTAGAAAGCTAGGACGTATCACGATCTTCGACCGTCCCATTCCTGGGTAGAAACGGTCAAATACCTAGGGTCACCTTTGACCATAAACTCAACTTCCATCCGCATATTAAAATGCGAGGAATAAGGTCGCGTTTGTCATGAGCCGGCTTCACCCGCTCATCTGCGCTAAAAGCAAAATGTCCTTAAGACATAAACTCCTTCTATATAAGACCTGCGTAAGGCCTATTATGACCTACGCCAGCGTCGTCTTCGCCCACGTAGCCGAAATCAAAATTAAACAACTCCAAACGGTTCAAAACCGTTTCACCAGAATCGCAACCGGAGCAGAACCGTATCAACGCAACATCGATCTGCACAGTGACTTACACCTCGTCGCCATACCGGAATACCTCAAATCTCTCGCAGCGCTTCTTCGAGAAAGCGCTTTCGCATTCTAACCCGCTAGTGGTAAACGCCGCAACCTACGATCCGGATCCGAATCCGGTAACTACGAACCGTAGACCCCGTCACGTCCTCGACGACCCCACTTCATGGGGAACCCTACGCCAGTCCGTCCTCAACGGACCCCGGACCCACACACAATACCTACACCTCGTCGCGTCGCCCTCGCCTCCGAGCGCGACGCAATCTTCGCGACACCGCATACACTCGCTACACCCGCGTGTCAGGGCGGTTCTCACCGCCCACAGCTTCCGATTGATATGATAACAGGTGGCGTCCGTCAGAGGCTAGGTTCGCATACCGAAACCTCGGACGGTCTTTAGACATCACCATCCATTCTCCACTCGGGAGAATCACAATATAGCTAGGAACTGGCAACTTGGGTGGCATCATCAGATAGGTGTGAGACCAAAGAGTAGAGCGACACGCTCAGTTTATGAGCGCTTTGTGTAAGTAAGAGAATCACAGTAGGCAAAACACGGTTGAAAAACCAGCTCACGGACCCCTCAGTTCCGTGAGCCCTGTGTCCGATGAAGCTGTAAGAGCCGCATAGGCTAACAGCATTAACATCAACAGAATATAGACGAATAACTAGAAATGGCCTGAATGCGGCATCGAGAACGGTGTCTAATAATTAGACTACACAAATACTACAAGAAAAACTGTTTGGAGATACTATGGACTTAATAACTTGAGAGGATATAGGTGATTTCCTATAAAACAGGGCTGTACCACTATAACGCGTTTCAAAGAAAAGTCGATTTTTCCTAATTCTCAGTCTTTTCTTTCCAGGTTTCGCTTGATTCAACGGTTGTGGACCGGGACTGACCTACCCAGAGCAAAACCAGCACGAAATACGAAGAAATAAAAATTTTTACAAGTGCAATAAAATTACGTAATTATAAAACTAAAAACAACAGATTAGAACTAGAAATGGCCGAAATGCGGTGCAAGATGAGTATCTAACGATAAGGTTAAACGAATGCTAAAACAGGGCTTTACCACTAAAACTCGGTTTCAAAGAAAAGTCGATTTTTTCTAATTCTCAGTCTTTTCTTTCCAGGTTTCGCTTGATTCAACGGTTGTGGACCGGGACTGACCTACCAGAGCTAAACCAGCACGAAATACGAAGACATAAAAATTTTACAAGTGCAATAAAATTACGTAATTATAAAACTAAAAATAACAGATTAGAACTAGGAAATGGCCGTAATGCGGCGCAAGATGAGTATCTAACGATAAGGTTAAACAGATGCTACAATAAAAACAAATTTGGACTGCTTGAGATTCTAATACACAAAGATATCGGTGAATTCTATAAAACAGGACATCACCACTACACCTCGGTTTCAAAGAAAAGTCGATGTTTTCTAATTCTGTGTGTTTTTCTTACAGGTTTTACCTGATTCGATGCTTGTGAACTGGGACTGACCGGCCGAGAGCAAAACAGCACGAAAAAAAGAAACAAAATGTTTAGAATTCCATTAAAATTACGTAAGTATAAAACTGAAGGTAAGCGATTATAACTAGAAATGGCCTGAATGCGGCACGAGAACGGTGTCTAATAATTAGACTACACAAATACTACAAGAAAAAACTGTTTGGAGATACTATGGACTTAATAACGAGAGGATATAGGTGATTTCCTATAAAACAGGGCTGTACCACTATAACGCGGTTTCAAAGAAAAGTCGATTTTTCTAATTCTCAGTCTTTTCTTTCCAGGTTTCGCTTGATTCAACGGTTGTGGACCGGGACTGACCTACCCAGAGCTAAACCAGCACGAAATACGAAGACATAAAAATTTTTACAAGTGCAATAAAATTACGTAATTATAAAACTAAAAATAACAGATTAGGAACTAGAAATGGCCGTAATGCGGCGCAAGATGAGTATCTAACGATAAGGTTAAACAGATGCTACAATAAAAACAAATTTGGACTGCTTGAGATTCTAATACACAAGATATCGGTGAATTCCTATAAAACAGGACATCACCACTACACCTCGGTTTCAAAGAAAAAGTCGATTTTTTCTAATTCTGTGTGTTTTTCTTACAGGTTTTACCTGATTCGATGCTTGTGAAATGGGACTGACCGGCCGAGCAAAACAGCACGAAAAAGGAAGAAACAAAATGTTTAGAATTCCATTAAAATTACGTAAGTATAAAACTGAAGGTAGCGATTATAACTAGAAATGGCCTGAATGCGGCACAAGAACGGTGTCTAATAATTAGACTACACAAATACTACAAGAAAAACTGTTTGGAGATACTATGGACTTAATAACGAGAGGATATAGGTGATTTCCTATAAAACGGGGCTGTACCACTATAACGCGTTTCAAAGAAAAAGTCGATTTTTTCCTAATTCTCAGTCTTTTCTTTCCAGGTTTCGCTTGATTCAACGGTTGTGGACCGGGACTGACCTACCAGAGCTAAACCAGCACGAAATACGAAGACATAAAAATTTTTACAAGTGCAATAAAATTACGTAATTATAAAACTAAAAATAACAGATTAGAACTAGAAATGGCCGAAATGCGGCGCAAGATGAGTATCTAACGATAAGGTTAAACGAATGCTACAATAAAAAACAAATTTGGACTGCTTGAGATTCTAATACACAAAGATATCGGTGAATTCCTATAAAACAGGACATCACCACTACACCTCGGTTTCAAAGAAAAAGTCGATTTTTTTCTAATTCTGTGTGTTTTTCTTAGAGGTTTTACCTGATTCGATGCTTGTGAACTGGGACTGACCGGCCGAGAGCAAAAACAGCACGAAAAAGGAAGAAACAAAATGTTTAGAATTCCATTAAAATTACGTAAGTATAAAACTGAAGGTAAGCGATTATAACTAGAAATGGCCTGAATGCGGCACGAGAACGGTGTCTAATAATTAGACTACACAAATACTACAAGAAAAACTGTTTGGAGATACTATGGACTTAATAACGAGAGGATATAGGTGATTTCCTATAAAACAGGGCTGTACCACTATAACGCGGTTTCAAAGAAAAGTCGATTTTTCCTAATTCTCAGTCTTTTCTTTCCAGGTTTCCTTGATTCAACGGTTGTGGACCGGGACTGACCTACCCAGAGCAAAACCAGCACGAAATACGAAGAAATAAAAATTTTTACAAGTGCAATAAAATTACGTAATTATAAAACTAAAAACAACAGATTAGAACTAGAAATGGCCGAAATGCGGCGCAAGATGAGTATCTAACGATAAGGTTAAACGAATGCTAAAACAGGGCTTTACCACTAAAACTCGGTTTCAAAGAAAAAGTCGATTTTTTCCTAATTCTCAGTCTTTTCTTTCCAGGTTTCGCTTGATTCAACGGTTGTGGACCGGGACTGACCTACCCAGAGCAAAACCAGCACGAAAAACGAGGAAATAAATTTTTTTACAAGTGCAATAAAATTACGTAAATATAAAACTGAAGGAATGCGATTATAACTAGAAATGAACTGAATGCGGCACGAGAACGGTGTCTAATGATTAGACTACACAAATACTATAAGAAAAAACTGTTTGAGATACTATGGACTTAATAACGAGAGGATATAGGTGATTTCCTATAAAACAGGGCTTTACCAATAGTGGTATAGACCACGGTTTCAAAGAAAAAGTCGATTTTTTCCTAATTCTGTGTGTTTTTCTTACAGGTTTTACCTTATTCGATGCTTGTGAACTGGGACTGACCGGCCGAGAGAAAAACAGCACGAAAAGGAAGAAACAAAATGTTTAGAATTCCATTAAAATTACGTAAGTATAAAACTGAAGGTAAGCGATTATAACTAGAAATGGCCTGAATGCGGCTTTGAGAACGGTGTCTAATAATTAGACTACACAAATACTACAAGAAAAACTGTTTGGAGATACTATGGACTTAATAACGAGAGGATATAGGTGATTTCCTATAAAACAGAGCTGTACCACTATAACACGGTTTCAAAGAAAAAAGTCGATTTTTCTAATTCTCAGTCTTTTCTTTCCAGGTTTCGCTTGATTCAACGGTTGTGGACCGGGACTGACCTACCCAGAGCAAAACCAGCACGAAAAACGAGGAAATAATTTTTTTTACAAGTGCAATAAAATTACGTAAATATAAAACTGAAGGTATGCGATTATAACTAGAAATGGCCTGAATGCGGCACGAGAACGGTGTCTAATGATTAGACTACACAAAAACTACAAGAAAAAACTGTTTGGAGATACTATGGACTTAATAACGCGAGGATATAGGTGATTTCTAAAAACAGGGCTTTACCACTATAACTCGGTTTCAAAGAAAAAAGTCGATTTTTCCTAATTCTCAGTCTTTTCTTTCCACATTTCGCCTGATTCAAGGTTGTGGACCGGGACTGACATACCCAGAGCAAAACCAGCACGAAAAACGAAGAAATAAAATTTTTACAAGTGCAATAAAATTACGTAATTATAAAACTAAAACAACAGATTAGAACTAGAAATTGCCGAAATGCGGCGCAAGATGAGTATCTAACGATAAGGTTAAACAGATGCTAAAACAGGGCTTTACCACTAAAACTCGGTTTCAAAGAAAAAGTCGATTTTTCTAATTCTCAGTCTTTTCTTTCCAGGTTTCGCTTGATTCAACGGTTGTGGACCAGGACTGACCTACCCAGAGCTAAACCAGCACGAAATACGAAGAAATAAAATTTTTACAAGTGCAATAAAATTACGTAATTATAAAACTAAAACAACAGATTAGAACTAGAAATGGCCGAAATGCGGCGCAAGATGAGTATCTAACGATAAGGTTAAACGAATGCTACAATAAAAACAAATTTGGACTGCTTGAGATTCTAATACACAAAGATATCGGTGAATTCCTATAAAACAGGACATCACCACTACACCTCAGTTTCAAAGAAAAGTCGATTTTTCTAATTCTGTGTGTTTTTCTTACAGGTTTTACCTGATTCGATGCTTGTGAACTGAGACTGACCGGCCGAGAGCAAAAACAGCACGAAAAAGGAAGAAACAAAAATGTTTAGAATTCCATTAAAATTACGTAAGTATAAAACTGAAGGTAAGCGATTATAACTAGAAATGGCCTGAATGCGGCACGAGAACGGTGTCTAATAATTAGACTACACAAATACTACAAAAAAAACTGTTTGGAGATACTATGGACTTAATAACGAGAGGATATAGGTGATTTCCTATAAAACAGGGCTGTACCACTATAACATGGTTTCAAAGAAAAAGTCGATTTTTTCCTAATTCTCAGTCTTTTCTTTCCAGGTTTCGCTTGATTCAACGGTTGTGGACCGGGACTGACCTACCAGAGCAAAACCAGCACGAAATACGAAGAAATAAAAATTTTTACAAGTGCAATAAAATTACGTAATTATAAAACTAAAACAACAGATTAGAACTAGAAATGGCCGAAATGCGGCGCAAGATGAGTATCTAACGATAAGGTTAAACGAATGCTAAAACAGGGCTTTACCACTAAAACTCGGTTTCAAAGAAAAAGTCGATTTTTCCTAATTCTCAGTCTTTTCTTTCCAGGTTTCGCTTGATTCAACGGTTGTGGACCAGGACTGACCTACCAGAGCAAAACCAGCACGAAAAACGAAGAAATAAAATTTTTACAAGTGCAATAAAATTACGTAAATATAAAACTGAAGGTATGCGATTATAACTAGAAATGGCCTGAATGCGGCACGAGAACGGTGTCTAATGATTAG
Organism: Teinopalpus imperialis; assembly: GCA_029286865.1. Classification (NCBI taxonomy): domain Eukaryota; kingdom Metazoa; phylum Arthropoda; class Insecta; order Lepidoptera; family Papilionidae; genus Teinopalpus; species Teinopalpus imperialis. The sequence goes on from JAGSMU010000727.1 coordinate 28,832, forward strand.
ACTACACAAAAACTACAAGAAAAAACTGTTTGGAGATACTATGGACTTAATAACGCGAGGATATAGGTGATTTCCTAAAAAACAGGGCTTTACCACTATAACTTGGTTTCAAAGAAAAAAGTCGATTTTTCCTAATTCTCAGTCTTTTCTTTCCACATTTCGCCTGATTCAAAGGTTGTGGACCGGGACTGACCTACCCAGAGCAAAACCAGCACGAAAAACGAAGAAATAAAATTTTTACAAGTGCAATAAAATTACGTAATTATAAAACTAAAAACAACAGATTAGAACTAGAAATTGCCGAAATGCGGCGCAAGATGAGTATCTAACGATAAGGTTAAACAGATGCTAAAACAGGGCTTTACCACTAAAACTCGGTTTCAAAGAAAAAGTCGATTTTTCCTAATTCTCAGTCTTTTCTTACCAGGTTTCGCTTGATTCAACGGTTGTGGACCAGGACTGACCTACAGAGCTAAACCAGCACGAAATACGAAGAAATAAAATTTTTACAAGTGCAATAAAATTACGTAATTATAAAACTAAAAATAACAGATTAGAACTAGAAATGGCCGAAATGCGGCGCAAGATGAGTATCTAACGATAAGGTTAAACGAATGCTACAATAAAAACAAATTTGGACTGCTTGAGATTCTAATACACAAGATATCGGTGAATTCTATAAAACAGGACATCACCACTACACCTCGGTTTCAAAGAAAAAGTCGATTTTTTTCTAATTCTGTGTGTTTTTCTTACAGGTTTTACCTGATTCGATGCTTGTGAACTGGGACTGACCGGCCGAGAGCAAAAACAGCACGAAAAAGGAAGAAACAAAATGTTTAGAATTCCATTAAAATTACGTAAGTATAAAACTGAAGGTAAGCGATTATAACTAGAAATGGCCTGAATGCGGCACGAGAACGGTGTCTAATAATTAGACTACACAAATACTACAAGAAAAAACTGTTTGGAGATACTATGGACTTAATAACGAGAGGATATAGGTGATTTCCTATAAAACAGGACTGTACCACTATAACGCGGTTTCAAAGAAAAAGTCGATTTTTTCCTAATTCTCAGTCTTTTCTTTCCAGGTTTCGCTTTATTCAACGGTTGTGGACCGGGACTGACCTACCCAGAGCTAAACCAGCACGAAATACGAATAAATAAAAAATTTTTTACAAGTGCAATAAAATTACGTAAATATAAAACTGAAGGTAAGCGATTATAACTAGAAATGAACTGAATGCGGCACGAGAACGGTGTCTAATGATTAGACTACACAAATACTATAAGAAAAAACTGTTTGAGATACTATGGACTTAATAACGAGAGGATATAGGTGATTTCCTATAAAACAGGGCTGTACCACTATAACGCGGTTTCAAAGAAAAAGTCGATTTTTTCCTAATTCTCAGTCTTTTCTTTCCAGGTTTCGCTTGATTCAACGGTTGTGGACCGGGACTGACCTACCCAGAGCAAAACCAGCTCGAAATACTAAGAAATAAAAATTTTTACAAATGCAATAAAATTACGTAATTATAAAACTAAAAACAACAGATTAGAACTAGAAATGGCCGAAATGCGGCGCAAGATGAGTATCTAACGATAAGGTTAAACGAATGCTAAAACAGGGCTTTACCACTAAAACTCGGTTTCAAAGAAAAAGTCGATTTTTTCCTAATTCTCAGTCTTTTCTTTCCAGGTTTCGCTTGATTCAACGGTTGTGGACCGGGACTGACCTACCCAGAGCAAAACCAGCACGAAAAACGAGGAAATAATTTTTTTTACAAGTGCAATAAAATTACGTAAATATAAAACTGAAGGTATGCGATTATAACTAGAAATGGCCTGAATGCGGCACGAGAACGGTGTCTAATGATTAGACTACACAAAAACTACAAGAAAAAACTGTTTGGAGATACTATGGACTTAATAACGCGAGGATATAGGTGATTTCCTAAAAAACAGGGCTTTACCACTATAACTCGGTTTCAAAGAAAAAGTCGATTTTTTCCTAATTCTCAGTCTTTTCTTTCCACATTTCGCCTGATTCAAAGGTTGTGGACCGGACTGACCTACCAGAGCAAAACCAGCACGAAAAACGAAGAAATAAAAATTTTTACAAGTGAAATAAAATTACGTAATTATAAAACTAAAAACAACAGATTAGAACTAGAAATTGCCGAAATGCGGCGCAAGATGAGTATCTAACGATAAGGTTAAACGAATGCTAAAACAGGGCTTTACCACTAAAACTCGGTTTCAAAGAAAAAGTCGATTTTTTCTAATTCTCAGTCTTTTCTTTCCAGGTTTCGCTTGATTCAACGGTTGTGGACCGGGACTGACCTACCCAGAGCTAAACCAGCACGAAATACGAAGAAATAAAATTTTTACAAGTGCAATAAAATTACGTAATTATAAAACTAAAAATAACAGATTAGAACTAGAAATGGCCGAAATGCGGCGCAAGATGAGTATCTAACGATAAGGTTAAACAGATGCTACAATAAAAACAAATTTGGACTGCTTGAGATTCTAATACACAAAGATATCGGTGAATTCTATAAAACAGGACATCACCACTACACCTCGGTTTCAAAGAAAAAGTCGATTTTTCTAATTCTGTGTGTTTTCTTACAGGTTTTACCTGATTCGATGCTTGTGAACTGGGACTGACCGGCCGAGAGCAAAAACAGCACGAAAAGGAAGAAACAAAATGTTTAGAATTCCATTAAAATTACGTAAGTATAAAACTGAAGGTAAGCGATTATAACTAGAAATGGCCTGAATGCGGCATCGAGAACGGTGTCTAATAATTAGACTACACAAATACTACAAGAAAAACTGTTTGGAGATACTATGGACTTAATAACGAGAGGATATAGGTGATTTCCTATAAAACAGGACTGTACCACTATAACGCGGTTTCAAAGAAAAAGTCGATTTTTCCTAATTCTCAGTCTTTTCTTTCCAGGTTTCGCTTGATTCAACGGTTGTGGACCGGGACTGACCTACCAGAGCTAAACCAGCACGAAATACGAATAAATAAAATTTTTACAAGTGCAATAAAATTACGTAAATATAAAACTGAAGGTAGCGATTATAACTAGAAATGAACTGAATGCGGCACGAGAACGGTGTCTAATGATTAGACTACACAAATACTACAAGAAAAAACTGTTTGAGATACTATGGACTTAATAACGCGAGGATATAGGTGATTTCCTATAAAACAGGGCTGTACCACTATAACACGGTTTCAAAGAAAAAGTCGATTTTTCGTATTTCTCTGTCTTTTCTTTCCAGGTTTTGCCTTATTCAACGGTTGTGGACCGGGACTGACCGATCAGAGCAAAACCAGCACGAAAATCGAAGGAATAAAAATATTTACAAGTGCAATAAAATTACGTAATTATAAAACTAAAAATAACAGATTAGAACTAGAAATGGCTAAAATGCGGCGTAAGATGAGTATCTTACGATAAAATTAAACGAATGCAAGAATAAAAAACAAATTTGGATTGTTTGAGATTCTAATACACAGAGATATCGGTGAATTCCTATAAAACAGGACATCACCACTACACCTCGGTTTCAAAGAAAAAGTCGATTTTTTCCTAATTCTCAGTCTTTTCTTTCCAGGTTTCGCCTGATTCAACGGTTTTGGACCGGGACTGACCGATCCAGAGCAAAACCAGCACGAAAAACGAGGAAATAATTTTTTTTACAAGTGCAATAAAATTACGTAAATATAAAACTGAAGGTAAGCGATTATAACTAGAAATGGCCTGAATGCGGCACGAGAACGGTGTCTCATGATTAGACTACACAAATACTACAAGAAAAAACTGTTTGGAGATACTATGGACTTAATAACGAGAGGATATAGGTGATTTCCTATAAAACAGGGCTGTACCACTATAACACGGTTTCAAAGAAAAAGTCGATTTTTTCCTAATTCTCAGTCTTTTCTTTCCAGGTTTCGCTTAATTCAACGGTTGTGGACCAGGACTGATCGACTGAGAGTAAAAACAGCCCAAAAAGGAAGAAACAAAAATTTTTACAAGAGCAATAATATTACGTAATTATAAAACTAAAAATAACAGATTAGAACTAGAAATGGCTGAAATGCGGCGTAAGATGAGTATCTTACGATAAGGTTAAACGAATGCTACAATAAAAAACAAATTTGGACTGCTTGAGATTCTAATACACAAAGATATCGGTGAATTCCAATAAAACAGGACATCACCACTACACCTCGGTTTCAAAGAAAAAGTCGATTTTTTTCTAATTCTGTATGTTTTTCTTACAGGTTTTACCTGATTCGATGCTTGTGGACCGGGACTGATCGGCCGAGAGCAAAAACAGCACGAAAAAGGAAGAAACAAAAATTTTTAGAATTCTATTAAAATTACGTAAGTATAAAACTGAAGGTAAGCGATTATAACTAGAAATGGCCTGAATGCGGCACGAGAACGGTGTCTAATGATTAGACTACACAAAAACTACAAGAAAAAACTGTTTGGAGATACTATGGACTTAACAACGCGAGGATATAGGTGATTTCCTAAAAAACAGGGCTTTACCGCTATAACTCGGTTTCAAAGAAAAAGTCGATTTTTTCCTAATTCTCAGTCTTTTCTTTCCACATTTCGCTTTATTCAAAGGTTGTGGACCGGGACTGACCCATCCAGAGCAAAACCAGCACGAAAAACGAAGAAATAAAATTTTTACAAGTGCAATAAAATTACGTAATTATAAAACTAAAAATAACAGATTAGAACTAGAAATGGCTGAAATGCGGCATAAGATGAGTATCTTACGATAAGATTAAACGAATTCAAGAATAAAAAACAAATTTGGACTGTTTGAGATTCTAATACACAGAGATATCGGTGAATTCCTATAAAACAGGACATCACCACTACACCTCGGTTTCAAAGAAAAAGTCGATTTTTTCCTAATTCTCAGTCTTTTCTTTCCAGGTTTCGCCTGATTCAACGGTTTTGGACCGGGACTGACCGATCCAGAGCAAAACCAGCACGAAAAACGAGGAAATAAAAGTTTTTACAAGTGCAATAAAATTACGTAAATATAAAACTGAAGGTAAGCGATTATAACTAGAAATGGCCTGAATGCGGCACGAGAACGGTGTCTAATGATTAGACTACACAAATACTACAAGAAAAACTGTTTGGAGATACTATGGACTTAATAACGAGGAGGATATAGGTGATTTCCTATAAAACAGGGCTGTACCACTATAACGCGTTTCAAAGAAAAGTCGATTTTTCTAATTCTCAGTCTTTTCTTTCCAGGTTTCGCTTGATTCAACGGTTGTGGACCAGGACTGACCTACAGAGCTAAACCAGCACGAAATACGAAGACATAAAAATTTTTACAAGTGCAATAAAATTACGTAATTATAAAACTAAAAATAACAGATTAGAACTAGAAATGGCCGTAATGCGGCGCAAGATGAGTATCTAACGATAAGGTTAAACGAATGCTACAATAAAAAACAAATTTGGACTGCTTGAGATTCTAATACACAAAGATATCGGTGAATACCTATAAAACAGGACATCACCACTACACCTCGGTTTCAAAGAAAAGTCGATTTTTCTAATTCTGTGTGTTTTTCTTACAGGTTTTACCTTATTCGATGCTTGTGAACTGGGACTGACCGGCCGAGAGCAAAAACAGCACGAAAAAGGAAGAAACAAAAATGTTTAGAATTCCATTAAAATTACGTAAGTATAAAACTGAAGGTAATCGATTATAACTAGAAATGGCCTGAATGCGGCACGAGAACGGTGTCTAATAATTAGACTACACAAATACTACAAGAAAAACTGTTTGGAGATACTATGGACTTAATAACGAGGAGGATATAGGTGATTTCCTATAAAACAGGGCTGTACCACTATAACGCGGTTTCAAAGAAAAAGTCGATTTTTCCTAATTCTCAGTCTTTTCTTTCCAGGTTTCGCTTGATTCAACGGTTGTGGACCGGGACTGACCTACAGAGCTAAACCAGCACGAAATACGAAGAAATAAAAATTTTTTTACAAGTGCAATAAAATTACGTAAATATAAAACTGAAGGTAAGCGATTATAACTAGAAATGAACTGAATGCGGCACGAGAACGGTGTCTAATGATTAGACTACACAAATACTATAAGAAAAAACTGTTTGAGATACTATGGACTTAATAACGAGAGGATATAGGTGATTTCCTATAAAACAGGGCTTTACCAATAGTGGTATAGACCACGGTTTCAAAGAAAAAGTCGATTTTTTTCTAATTCTGTGTGTTTTTCTTACAGGTTTTACCTGATTTGATGCTTGTGAACTGGGACTGACCGGCCGAGAGCAAAAACAGCACGAAAAAGGAAGAAACAAAATGTTTAAATTCCATTAAAATTACGTAAGTATAAAACTGAAGGTAAGCGATTATAACTAGAAATGGCCTGAATGCGGCACGAGAACGGTGTCTAATAATTAGACTACACAAATACTACAAGAAAAACTGTTTGGAGATGCTATGGACTTAATAACGAGGAGGATATAGGTGATTTCCTATAAAACAGGGCTGTACCACTATAACGCGGTTTCAAAGAAAAAGTCGATTTTTCCTAATTCTCAGTCTTTTCTTTCCAGGTTTCGCTTTATTCAACGGTTGTGGACCAGGACTGACCTACCAGAGCTAAACCAGCACGAAAAACGAGGAAATAAATTTTTTACAAGTGCAATAAAATTACGTAAGTATAAAACTGAAGGAAAGCGATTATAACTAGAAATGAACTGAATGCGGCACGAGAACGGTGTCTAATAATTAGACTACACAAATACTACAAGAAAAAACTGTTTGGAGATGCTATGGACTTAATAACGCGAGGATATAGGTGATTTCCTATAAAACAGGACATCACCACTACACCTCGGTTTCAAAGAAAAAACTGTTTGGAATACTATGGACTTAATAACGAGGAGGATATAGGTGATTTCTATAAAACAGGGCTTTACCAATAGTGGTATAGACCACGGTTTCAAAGAAAAAGTCGATTTTTCTAATTCTGTGTGTTTTTCTTACAGGTTTTACCTGATTCGATGCTTGTGAACTTGGACTGACCGGCCGAGCAAAAACAGCACGAAAAGGAAGAAACAAAATGTTTAGAATTCCATTAAAATTACGTAAGTATAAAACTGAAGGTAGCGATTATAACTAGAAATGGCCTGAATGCGGCACGAGAACGGTGTCTAATAATTAGACTACACAAATACTACAAGAAAAACTGTTTGGAGATACTATGGACTTAATAACGAGAGGATATAGGTGATTTCTATAAAACAGGGCTGTACCACTATAACGCGGTTTCAAAGAAAAAAGTCGATTTTTTCCTAATTCTCAGTCTTTTCTTTCCAGGTTTCGCTTGATTCAACGGTTGTGGACCAGGACTGACCTACAGAGCTAAACCAGCACGAAAAACGAGGAAATAAATTTTTACAAGTGCAATAAAATTACGTAAATATAAAACTGAAGGTAAGCGATTATAACTAGAAATGAACTGAATGCGGCACGAGAACGGTGTCTAATGATTAGACTACACAAATACTACAAGAAAAACTGTTTGAGATACTATGGACTTAATAACGAGAGGATATAGGTGATTTCCTATAAAACAGGGCTTTACCAATAGTGGTATAGACCTCGGTTTCAAAGAAAAAGTCGATTTTTTCCTAATTCTGTGTGTTTTTCTTACAGGTTTTACCTGATTCGATGCTTGTGAACTGGGACTGACCGGCCGAGCAAAAACAGCACGAAAAGGAAGAAACAAAATGTTTAGAATTCCATTAAAATTACGTAAGTATAAAACTGAAGGTAAGCGATTATAACTAGAAATGGCCTGAATGCGGCACGAGAACGGTGTCTAATAATTAGACTACACAAAAACTACAAGAAAAAACTGTTTGGAGATACTATGGACTTAATAACGCGAGGATATAGGTGATTTCCTAAAAAACAGGGCTGTACCACTATAACGCTGTTTCAAAGAAAAAGTCGATTTTTTCCTAATTCTCAGTCTTTTCTTTCCAGGTTTCGCTTGATTCAACGGTTGTGGACCGGGACTGACCTACCCAGAGCAAAACCAGCACGAAAAACGAGGAAATAAATTTTTTTACAAGTGCAATAAAATTACGTAAATATAAAACTGAAGGTAAGCGATTATAACTAGAAATGAACTGAATGCGGCACGAGAACGGTGTCTAATGATTAGACTACACAAATACTACAAGAAAAAACTGTTTGAGATACTATGGACTTAATAACGAGAGGATATAGGTGATTTCCTATAAAACAGGGCTTTACCAATAGTGGTATAGACCTCGGTTTCAAAGAAAAAGTCGATTTTTTCCTAATTCTGTGTGTTTTTCTTACAGGTTTTACCTGATTCGATGCTTGTGAACTGGGACTGACCGGCCGAGAGCAAAAACAGCACGAAAAAGGAAGAAACAAAAATGTTTAGAATTCCATTAAAATTACGTAAGTATAAAACTGAAGGTAGCGATTATAACTAGAAATGAACTGAATGCGGCACGAGAACGGTGTCTAATGATTAGACTACACAAAACTACAAGAAAAAACTGTTTGGAGATACTATGGACTTAATAACGCGAGGATATAGGTGATTTCCTATAAAACAGGGCTGTACCACTATAACGCTTTTTCAAAGAAAAAGTCGATTTTTCTAATTCTCAGTCTTTTCTTTCCAGGTTTCGCTTGATTCAACGGTTGTGGACCGGGACTGACCTATCCAGAGCAAAACCAGCACGAAAAACGAGGAAATAAAATTTTTACAAGTGCAATAAAATTACGTAAATATAAAACTGAAGGTAGCGATTATAACTAGAAATGAACTGAATGCGGCACGAGAACGGTGTCTAATGATTAGACTACACAAATACTACAAGAAAAACTGTTTGGAGATACTATGGACTTAATAACGAGAGGATATAGGTGATTTCTATAAAACAGGGCTTTACCAATAGTGGTATAGACCACGGTTTCAAAGAAAAAGTCGATTTTTCCTAATTCTGTGTGTTTTCTTACAGGTTTTACCTTATTCGATGCTTGTGAACTGGGACTGACCGGCCGAGAGCAAAAACAGCACGAAAAGGAAGACACAAAATGTTTAGAATTCCATTAAAATTACGTAAGTATAAAACTGAAGGTAAGCGATTATAACTAGAAATGAACTGAATGCGGCACGAGAACGGTGTCTAATAGTTAGACTACACAAATACTACAAGAAAAACTGTTTGGAGATACTATGGACTTAATAACGCGAGGATATAGGTGATTTCCTATAAAACAGGGCTGTACCACTATAACGCGTTTTCAAAGAAAAAGTCGATTTTTTCCTAATTCTCAGTCTTTTCTTTCCAGGTTTCGCTTGATTCAACGGTTGTGGACCGGGACTGACCTACCCAGAGCTAAACCAGCACGAAATACGAAGAAATAAAAATTTTTACAAGTGCAATAAAATTACGTAATTATAAAACTAAAAATAACAGATTAGAACTAGAAATGGCCGAAATGCGGCGCAAGATGAGTATCTAACGATAAGGTTAAACGAATGCTAAAATAGGGCTTTACCACTAAAACTCGGTTTCAAAGAAAAAGTCGATTTTTTCTAATTCTCAGTCTTTTCTTTCAGGTTTCGCTTGATTCAACGGTTGTGGACCGGGACTGACCTACCCAGAGCTAAACCAGCACGAAATACGAAGAAATAAAATTTTTACAAGTGCAATAAAATTACGTAATTATAAAACTAAAAATAACAGATTAGAACTAGAAATGGCCGAAATGCGGCGCAAGATGAGTATCTAACGATAAGGTTAAACGAATGCTAAAATAGGGCTTTACCACTATAACTCGGTTTCAAGAAAAAGTCGATTTTTCCTAATTTCAGTCTTTTCTTTCAGGTTTCGCTTGATTCAACGGTTGTGGACCGGGACTGACCCATCCAGAGCAAAACCAGCACGAAATACGAAGAAATAAAAATTTTTACAAGTGCAATAAAATTACGTAAATATAAAACTGAAGGTAAGCGATTATAACTAGAAATGGCCTGAATGCGGCACGAGAACGGTGTCTAATAATTAGACTACACAAAACTACAAGAAAAACTGTTTGGAGATTTTTCCTAATTCTCAGTCTTTTCTTTCCACATTTCGCCTGATTCAAAGGTTGTGGACCGGGACTGACCCATCCAGAGCAAAACCAGCACGAAAAACGAAGAAATAAAAATTTTTACAAGTGCAATAAAATTACGTAATTATAAAACTAAAAATAACAGATTAAGAACTAGAAATGGCCGAAATGCGGCGTAAGATGAGTATCTAACGATAAGGTTAAACGAATGCTACAATAAAAACAAATTTGGACTGCTTGAGATTCTAATACACAAGATATCGGTGAATTCCTATAAAACAGGGCTTTACCACTATAACTCGGTTTCAAGAAAAAGTCGATTTTTCCTAATTTCAGTCTTTTCTTTCAGGTTTCGCTTGATTCAACGGTTGTGGACCGGGACTGACCCATCCAGAGCAAAACCAGCACGAAATACGAAGAAATAAAATTTTTACAAGTGCAATAAAATTACGTAAGTATAAAACTGAAGGTAAGCGATTATAACTAGAAATGGCCTGAATGCGGCACGAGAACGGTGTCTAATGATTAGACTACACAAAACTACAAGAAAAACTGTTTGGAGATTTTTCCTAATTCTCAGTCTTTTCTTTCCACATTTCGCCTGATTCAAAGGTTGTGGACCGGGACTGACCCATCCAGAGCAAAACCAGCACGAAAAACGAAGAAATAAAATTTTTACAAGTGCAATAAAATTACGTAATTATAAAACTAAAAACAACAGATTAGAACTAGAAATGGCCGAAATGCGGCGCAAGATGAGTATCTAACGATAAGGTTAAACGAATGCTACAATAAAAAACAAATTTGGACTGCTTGAGATTCTAATACACAAAGATATCGGTGAATTCCTATAAAACAGGACATCACCACTACACCTCGGTTTCAAAGAAAAAGTCGATTTTTTTCTAATTCTGTATGTTTTTCTTACAGGTTTTACATTATTCGATGCTTGTGGACCGGGACTGATCGGCCGAGAGCAAAAACAGCACGAAAAAGGAAGAAACAAAAATGTTTAGAATTCCATTAAAATTATGTAAGTATAAAACTGAAGGTAAGCGATTATAACTAGAAATGGCCGAAATGCGGCGCAAGATGAGCATCTAACGATAAGGTTAAACGAATGCTACAATAAAAACAAATTTGGACTGCTTGAGATTCTAATACACAAGATATCGGTGAATTCCTATAAAACAGGGCTTTACCACTAAAACTCGGTTTCAAAAGAAAAGTCGATTTTTTCTAATTCTCAGTCTTTTCTTTCCAGGTTTCGCTTGATTCAGCAGTTTGTGGACCGGGACTGACCTACCCAGAGCTAAACCAGCACAGAAATACGAAGAAATAAAATTTTTACAAGTGCAATAAAATTACGTAATTATAAAACTAAAAATAACAGATTAGAACTAGAAATGGCCGAAATGCGGCGCAAGATGAGTATCTAACGATAAGGTTAAACAGATGCTAAAACAGGGCTTTACCACTAAAACTCGGTTTCAAAGAAAAAGTCGATTTTTTACTAATTCTCAGTCTTTTCTTTCCAGGTTTCGCTTGATTCAACGGTTGTGGACCGGGACTGACCTACCCAGAGCTAAACCAGCACGAAATACGAAGAAATAAAATTTTTTACAAGTGCAATAAAATTACGTAATTATAAAACTAAAAATAACAGATTAGAACTAGAAATGGCCGAAATGCGGCGCAAGATGAGTATCTAACGATAAGGTTAAACGAATGCTACAATAAAAAACAAATTTGGACTGCTTGAGATTCTAATACACAAAGATATCGGTGAATTCCTATAAAACAGGACATCACCACTACACCTCGGTTTCAAAGAAAAAGTCGATTTTTTTCTAATTCTGTATGTTTTTCTTACAGGTTTTACCTGATTCGATGCTTGTGGACCGGGACTGATCGGCCGAGAGCAAAACAACACGAAAAGGAAGAAACAAAAATTTTTAGAATTCTATTAAAATTACGTAAGTATAAAACTGAAGGTAAGCGATTATAACTAGAAATGGCCTGAATGCGGCACGAGAACGGTGTCTAATGATTAGACTACACAAAAACTACAAGAAAAAACTGTTTGGAGATACTATGGACTTAATAACGCGAGGATATAGGTGATTTCCTAAAAAACAGGGCTTTACCACTAAAACTCGGTTTCAAAAGAAAAGTCGATTTTTTCTAATTCTCAGTCTTTTTCTTTCCAGGTTTCCCTTGATTCAACGGTTGTGGACCGGGACTGACCCATCCAGAGCAAAACCAGCACGAAAAACGAAGAAATAAAATTTTTACAAGTGCAATAAAATTACGTAATTATAAAACTAAAAACAACAGATTAGAACTAGAAATGGCCGAAATGCGGCGCAAGATGAGTATCTAACGATAAGGTTAAACGAATGCTAAAACAGGGCTTTACCACTAAAACTCGGTTTCAAAGAAAAAGTCGATTTTTCTAATTCTCAGTCTTTTCTTTCAGGTTTCGCTTGATTCAACAGTTTGTGGACCGGGACTGACCTACCCAGAGCTAAACCAGCACGAAATACGAAGAAATAAAATTTTTTACAAGTGCAATAAAATTACGTAATTATAAAACTAAAAATAACAGATTAGAACTAGAAATGGCCGAAATGCGGCGCAAGATGAGTATCTAACGATAAGGTTAAACGAATGCTACAATAAAAACAAATTTGGACTGCTTGAGATTCTAATACACAAAGATATCGGTGAATTCCTATAAAACAGGACATCACCACACCTCGGTTTCAAAGAAAAAGTCGATTTTTTTCTAATTCTCAGTCTTTTCTTTCCACATTTCGCCTGATTCAAAGGTTGTGGACCGGGACTGAACCATCCAGAGCAAAACCAGCACGAAAAACGAAGAAATAAAATTTTTACAAGTGCAATAAAATTACGTAATTATAAAACTAAAAACAACAGATTAGAACTAGAAATGGCCGAAATGCGGCGCAAGATGAGTATCTAACGATAAGGTTAAACGAATGCTACAATAAAAACAAATTTGGACTGCTTGAGATTCTAATACACAAGATATCGGTGAATTCTATAAAACAGGGCTTTACCACTAAAACTCGGTTTCAAAAGAAAAGTCGATTTTTCCTAATTCTCAGTCTTTTCTTTCCAGGTTTCCTTGATTCAACGGTTGTGGACTGGGACTGACCTACCCAGAGCTAAACCAGCACGAAATACGAAGAAATAAAATTTTTACAAGTGCAATAAAATTACGTAATTATAAAACTAAAAATAACAGATTACAACTAGAAATGGCCGAAATGCGTCGCAAGATGAGTATCTAACGATAAGGTTAAACAGATGCTACAATAAAAACAAATTTGGACTGCTTGAGATTCTAATACACAAGATATCGGTGAATTCCTATAAAACAGGACATCACCACTACACCTCGGTTTCAAAGAAAAAGTCGATTTTTTCTAATTCTGTGTGTTTTTCTTACAGGTTTTACCTGATTCGATGCTTGTGAACTGGGACTGACCTACCCAGAGCTAAACCAGCACGAAAAACGAAGAAATAAAATTTTTACAAGTGCAATAAAATTACGTAATTATAAAACTAAAAATAACAGATTAGAATCCAGAAATGGCCGAAATGCGTCGCAAGATGAGTATCTAACGATAAGGTTAAACGAATGCTAAAACAGGGCTTTACCACTATAACTCGGTTTCAAAGAAAAGTCGATTTTTCCTAATTCTGAGTGTTTTTCTTACAGGTTTTACCTGATTCGATGCTTGTGAACTGGGACTGACCTACCAGAGCTAAACCAGCACGAAATACGAAGAAATAAAATTTTTACAAGTGCAATAAAATTACGTAAGTATAAAACTGAAGGTAAGCGATTATAACTAGAAATGGCCGAAATGCGGAGCAAGATGAGTATCTAACGATAAGGTTAAACAGATGCTACAATAAAAACAAATTTGGACTGCTTGAGATTCTAATACACAAGATATCGGTGAATTCTATAAAACAGGGCTGTACCACTATAACGCGTTTCAAAGAAAAGTCGATTTTTCCTAATTCTGAGTGTTTTTCTTACAGGTTTTACCTGATTCGATGCTTGTGAACTGGGACTGACCGGCCGAGAGCAAAAACAGCACGAAAAGGAAGAAACAAAAATGTTTAGAATTCCATTAAAATTACGTAAGTATAAAACTGAAGGTAAGCGATTATAACTAGAAATGGCCTGAATGCGGCACGAGAACGGTGTCTAATAATTAGACTACACAAATACTACAAGAAAAACTATTTGGAGATACTATGGACTTAATAACGAGAGGATATAGGTGATTTCCTATAAAACAGGGCTTTACCAATAGTGGTATAGACCACGCTTTCAAAGAAAAGTCGATTTTTTCCTAATTCTCAGTCTTTTCTTTCCAGGTTTCGCTTGATTCAACGGTTGTGGACCGGGACTGACCTACAGAGCTAAACCAGCACGAAATACGAAGACATAAAAATTTTTACAAGTGCAATAAAATTACGTAATTATAAAACTAAAAATAACAGATTAAGAACTAGAAATGGCCGTAATGCGGCGCAAGATGAGTATCTAACGATAAGGTTAAACAGATGCTACAATAAAAACAAATTTGGACTGCTTGAGATTCTAATACACAAAGATATCGGTGAATTCTATAAAACAGGACATCACCACTACACCTCGGATTCAAAGAAAAGTCGATTTTTCCTAATTCTGTGTGTTTTTCTTACAGGTTTTACCTGATTCGATGCTTGTGAAATGGGACTGACCGGCCGAGAGCAAAAACAGCACGAAAAAGGAAGAAACAAAAATGTTTAGAATTCCATTAAAATTACGTAAGTATAAAACTGAAGGTAAGCGATTATAACTAGAAATGGCCTGAATGCGGCACGAGAACGGTGTCTAATGATTAGACTACACAAATACTACAAGAAAAAACTGTTTGAGATACTATGGACTTAATAACGCGAGGATATAGGTGATTTCCTATAAAACAGGGCTTTACCAATAGTGGTATAGACCACGCTTTCAAAGAAAAAGTCGATTTTTTCCTAATTCTGAGTGTTTTTCTTACAGGTTTTACCTGATTCGATGCTTGTGAACTGGGACTGACCGGCCGAGAGCAAAAACAGCACGAAAAAGGAAGAAACAAAAATGTTTAGAATTCCATTAAAATTACGTAAGTATAAAACTGAAGGTAAGCGATTATAACTAGAAATGGCCTGAATGCGGCACGAGAACGGTGTCTAATAATTAGACTACACAAATACTACAAGAAAAAACTATTTGGAGATACTATGGACTTAATAACGAGAGGATATAGGTGATTTCCTATAAAACAGGGCTGTACCACTATAACGCGTTTCAAAGAAAAAGTCGATTTTTTCCTAATTCTCAGTCTTTTCTTTCCAGGTTTCGCTTGATTCAACGGTTGTGGACCAGGACTGACCTACCAGAGCTAAACCAGCACGAAATACGAAGAAATAAAATTTTTACAAGTGCAATAAAATTACGTAATTATAAAACTAAAAATAACAGATTAGAACT
Source organism: Teinopalpus imperialis (assembly GCA_029286865.1). Lineage (NCBI taxonomy): Eukaryota > Metazoa > Arthropoda > Insecta > Lepidoptera > Papilionidae > Teinopalpus > Teinopalpus imperialis. Next base: position 44,624 of record JAGSMU010000727.1, read on the forward strand.
AGAAATGGCCGTAATGCGGCGCAAGATGAGTATCTAACGATAAGGTTAAACAGATGCTACAATAAAAACAAATTTGGACTGCTTGAGATTCTAATACACAAAGATATCGGTGAATTCCTATAAAACAGGACATCACCACTACACCTCGGTTTCAAAGAAAAAGTCGATTTTTTCTAATTCTCAGTCTTTTCTTTCCACATTTCGCCTGATTCAAGGTTGTGGACCGGGACTGACCCATCCAGAGCAAAACCAGCACGAAAAACGAAGAAATAAAATTTTTACAAGTGCAATAAAATTACGTAATTATAAAACTAAAACAACAGATTAGAACTAGAAATGGCCGAAATGCGGCGCAAGATGAGTATCTAACGATAAGGTTAAACGAATGCTAAAACAGGGCTTTACCACTAAAACTCGGTTTCAAAGAAAAAGTCGATTTTTTCCTAATTCTCAGTCTTTTCTTTCCAGGTTTCGCTTGATTCAACGGTTGTGGACTGGGACTGACCTGCCCAGAGCTAAACCAGCACGAAATACGAAGAAATAAAATTTTTACAAGTGCAATAAAATTACGTAATTATAAAACTAAAAATAACAGATTAGAACTAGAAATGGCCGAAATGCGTCGCAAGATGAGTATCTAACGATAAGGTTAAACGAATGCTACAATAAAAAACAAATTTGGACTGCTTGAGATTCTAATACACAAAGATATCGGTGAATTCCTATAAAACAGGACATCACCACTACACCTCGGTTTCAAAGAAAAAGTCGATTTTTCTAATTCTGTGTGTTTTCTTACAGGTTTTACCTGATTCGATGCTTAATGAACTGGGACTGACCGGCCGAGAGCAAAAACAGCACGAAAAAGGAAGAAACAAAATGTTTAGAATTCCATTAAAATTACGTAAGTATAAAACTGAAGGTAAGCGATTATAACTAGAAATGGCCTGAATGCGGCACGAGAACGGTGTCTAATGATTAGACTACACAAATACTACAAGAAAAACTGTTTGGAGATACTATGGACTTAATAACGCGAGGATATAGGTGATTTCCTATAAAACAGGGCTTTACCACTAAAACTCGGTTTCAAAGAAAAAGTCGATTTTTCCTAATTCTCAGTCTTTTCTTTCCAGGTTTCGCTTGATTCAACGGTTGTGGACTGGGACTGACCTACCAGAGCTAAACCAGCACGAAATACGAAGAAATAAAATTTTTACAAGTGCAATAAAATTACGTAATTATAAAACTAAAAATAACAGATTAGAACTAGAAATGGCCGAAATGCGTCGCAAGATGAGTATCTAACGATAAGGTTAAACGAATGCTACAATAAAAACAAATTTGGACTGCTTGAGATTCTAATACACAAAGATATCAGTGAATTCCTATAAAACAGGACATCACCACTACACCTCGGTTTCAAAGAAAAAGTCGATTTTTCTAATTCTGTGTGTTTTCTTACAGGTTTTACCTGATTCGATGCTTAATGAACTGGGACTGACCGGCCGAGAGCAAAAACAGCACGAAAAAGGAAGAAACAAAATGTTTAGGAATTCCATTAAAATTACGTAAGTATAAAACTGAAGGTAGCGATTATAACTAGAAATGGCCTGAATGCGGCATCGAGAACGGTGTCTAATAATTAGACTACACAAATACTACAAGAAAAACTATTTGGAGATACTATGGACTTAATAACGAGAGGATATAGGTGATTTCCTATAAAACAGGGCTGTACCACTATAACGCGTTTCAAAGAAAAAGTCGATTTTTTCCTAATTCTCAGTCTTTTCTTTCCAGGTTTCGCTTGATTCAACGGTTGTGGACCGGGACTGACCTACCCAGAGCTAAACCAGCACGAAATACGAAGAAATAAAAATTTTTACAAGTGCAATAAAATTACGTAATTATAAAACTAAAAATAACAGATTAGAACTAGAAATGGCCGTAATGCGGCGCAAGATGAGTATCTAACGATAAGGTTAAACGAATGCTAAAACAGGGCTTTACCACTAAAACTCGGTTTCAAAGAAAAAGTCGATTTTTCCTAATTCTGAGTGTTTTTCTTACAGGTTTTACCTGATTCGATGCTTGTGAACTGGGACTGACCTACCAGAGCTAAACCAGCACGAAATACGAAGACATAAAAATTTTTACAAGTGCAATAAAATTACGTAATTATAAAACTAAAACAACAGATTAGAACTAGAAATGGCCGAAATGCGGAGCAAGATGAGTATCTAACGATAAGGTTAAACGAATGCTAAAACAGGGCTTTACCACTAAAACTCGGTTTCAAAGAAAAAGTCGATTTTTCTAATTCTCAGTCTTTTCTTTCCACATTTCGCCTGATTCAAGGTTGTGGACCGGGACTGACCCATCCAGAGCAAAACCAGCACGAAAAACGAAGAAATAAAATTTTTACAAGTGCAATAAAATTACGTAATTATAAAACTAAAACAACAGATTAAGAACTAGAAATGGCCGAAATGCGGCGCAAGATGAGTATCTAACGATAAGGTTAAACGAATGCTAAAACAGGGCTTTACCACTAAAACTCGGTTTCAAAGAAAAAGTCGATTTTTCCTAATTCTCCAGTCTTTTCTTTCCAGGTTTCGCTTGATTCAACGGTTGTGGACCGGGACTGACCTACCCAGAGCTAAACCAGCACGAAATACGAAGAAATAAAATTTTTTACAAGTGCAATAAAATTACGTAATTATAAAACTAAAAATAACAGATTAGAACTAGAAATGGCCGAAATGTGGCGCAAGATGAGTATCTAACGATAAGGTTAAACGAATGCTACAATAAAAAACAAATTTGGACTGCTTGAGATTCTAATACACAAAGATATCGGTGAATTCCTATAAAACAGGACATCACCACTATACCTCGGTTTCAAAGAAAAAGTCGATTTTTTCCTAATTCTCAGTCTTTTCTTTCCAGGTTTCGCCTGATTCAACGGTTTTGGACCGGGACTGACCGATTCAGAGCAAAACCAGCACGAAAAACGAGGAAATAAAATTTTTACAAGTGCAATAAAATTACGTAAATATAAAACTGAAGGTAGCGATTATAACTAGAAATGGCCTGAATGCGGCACGAGAACGGTGTCTAATGATTAGACTACACAAATACTACAAGAAAAACTGTTTGGAGATACTATGGACTTAATAACGAGGATATAGGTGATTTCTATAAAACAGGGCTTTACCAATAGTGGTATAGACCACGGTTTCAAAAGAAAAGTCGATTTTTCCTAATTTCAGTCTTTTCTTTCCAGGTTTCGCTTGATTCAACGGTTGTGGACCGGGACTGACCGATTCAGAGCAAAACCAGCACGAAAAACGAAGAAATAAAATTTTTACAAGTGCAATAAAATTACGTAAGTATAAAACTGAAGGTAAGCGATTATAACTAGAAATGGCCTGAATGCGGCACGAGAACGGTGTCTAATGATTAGACTACACAAATACTACAAGAAAAACTGTTTGGAGATACTATGGACTTAATAACGAGGATATAGGTGATTTCTATAAAACAGGGCTTTACCACTAAAACTCGGTTTCAAAAGAAAAGTCGATTTTTCCTAATTCTCAGTCTTTTCTTTCCACATTTCGCCTGATTCAAAGGTTGTGGACCGGGACTGACCTACAGAGCTAAACCAGCACGAAATACGAAGAAATAAAATTTTTACAAGTGCAATAAAATTACGTAATTATAAAACTAAAAATAACAGATTAGAACTAGAAATGGCCTGAATGCGGCATCGAGAACGGTGTCTAATGAACTGGGACTGACCGGCCGAGCAAAAACAGCACGAAAAAGGAAGAAACAAAATGTTTAGAATTCCATTAAAATTACGTAAGTATAAAACTGAAGGTAAGCGATTATAACTAGAAATGGCCTGAATGCGGCACGAGAACGGTGTCTAATAATTAGACTACACAAATACTACAAGAAAAACTGTTTGAGATACTATGGACTTAATAACGAGGATATAGGTGATTTCCTATAAAACAGGGCTTTACCAATAGTGGTATAGACCACGCTTTCAAAGAAAAAGTCGATTTTTCCTAATTCTCAGTCTTTTCTTTCCAGGTTTCGCCTGATTCAACGGTTTTGGACCGGGACTGACCGATTCAGAGCAAAACCAGCACGAAATACGAAGAAATAAAATTTTTACAAGTGCAATAAAATTACGTAAATATAAAACTGAAGGTAGCGATTATAACTAGAAATGGCCGTAATGCGGCGCAAGATGAAGTATCTAACGATAAGGTTAAACGAATGCTACAATAAAAACAAATTTGACTGCTTGAGATACTAATACACAAAGATATCGGTGAATTCTATAAAACAGGGCTGTACCACTATAACGCGTTTCAAAGAAAAAGTCGATTTTTCTAATTCTGTGTGTTTTTCTTACAGGTTTTACCTGATTCGATGCTTGTGAACTGGGACTGACCTACAGAGCTAAACCAGCACGAAAAACGAAGAAATAAAATTTTTACAAGTGCAATAAAATTACGTAATTATAAAACTAAAAACAACAGATTAGAACTAGAAATGGCCGAAATGCGGCGCAAGATGAGTATATAACGATAAGGTTAAACGAATGCTAAAACAGGGCTTTACCACTAAAACTCGGTTTCAAAGAAAAAGTCGTTTTTTCCTAATTCTGTGTGTTTTTCTTACAGGTTTTACCTGATTCGATGCTTGTGAACTGGGACTGACCGGCCGAGAGCAAAAACAGCACGAAAAAGGAAGAAACAAAAATGTTTAGAATTCCATTAAAATTACGTAAGTATAAAACTGAAGGTAAGCGATTATAACTAGAAATGGCCTGAATGCGGCACGAGAACGGTGTCTAATAATTAGACTACACAAATACTACAAGAAAAACTGTTTGGAGATACTATGGACTTAATAACGAGAGGATATAGGTGATTTCTATAAAACAGGGCTGTACCACTATAACGCATTTCAAAGAAAAAGTCGATTTTTCCTAATTCTCAGTCTTTTTCTTTCCAGGTTTCGCTTGATTCAACGGTTGTGGACCGGGACTGACCTACCCAGAGCTAAACCAGCACGAAATACGAAGAAATAAAATTTTTACAAGTGCAATAAAATTACGTAATTATAAAACTAAAAATAACAGATTAGAACTAGAAATGGCCGTAATGCGGCGCAAGATGAAGTATCTAACGATAAGGTTAAACGAATGCTACAATAAAAACAAATTTGGACTGCTTGAGATTCTAATACACAAAGATATCGGTGAATTCTATAAAACAGGACATCACCACTACACCTCGGATTCAAAGAAAAAGTCGATTTTTCTAATTCTGTGTGTTTTTCTTACAGGTTTTACCTGATTCGATGCTTGTGAACTGGGACTGACCGGCCGAGAGCAAAAACAGCACGAAAAAGGAAGAAACAAAATGTTTAGAATTCCATTAAAATTACGTAAGTATAAAACTGAAGGTAAGCGATTATAACTAGAAATGGCCTGAATGCGGCACGAGAACGGTGTCTAATAGTTAGACTACACAAATACTACAAGAAAAACTGTTTGGAGATACTATGGACTTAATAACGAGAGGATATAGGTGATTTCCTATAAAACAGGGCTGTACCACTATAACGCGTTTCAAAGAAAAAGTCGATTTTTCCTAATTCTCAGTCTTTTCTTTCCAGGTTTCGCTTGATTCAACGGTTGTGGACCAGGACTGACCTACCAGAGCTAAACCAGCACGAAATACGAAGAAATAAAATTTTTACAAGTGCAATAAAATTACGTAATTATAAAACTAAAAATAACAGATTAGAACTAGAAATGGCCGTAATGCGGCGCAAGATGAGTATCTAACGATGAGGTTAAACAGATACTACAATAAAAACAAATTTGACTGCTTGAGATTCTAATACACAAAGATATCGGTGAATTCTATAAAACAGGACATCACCACTACACCTCGGATTCAAAGAAAAAGTCGATTTTTTCCTAATTCTGTGTGTTTTTCTTACAGGTTTTACCTGATTCGATGCTTAATGAACTGGGACTGACCGGCCGAGAGCAAAAACAGCACGAAAAAGGAAGAAACAAAAATGTTTAGAATTCCATTAAAATTACGTAAGTATAAAACTGAAGGTAAGCGATTATAACTAGAAATGGCCTGAATGCGGCATCGAGAACGGTGTCTAATAATTAGACTACAAATACTACAAGAAAAACTGTTTGGAGATACTATGGACTTAATAACGAGAGGATATAGGTGATTTCCTATAAAACAGGGCTGTACCACTATAACGCGTTTCAAAGAAAAAGTCGATTTTTCCTAATTCTCAGTCTTGTCTTTCCAGGTTTCGCTTGATTCAACGGTTGTGGACCAGGACTGACCTACCAGAGCTAAACCAGCACGAAATACGAAGAAATAAAATTTTTACAAGTGCAATAAAATTACGTAATTATAAAACTAAAAATAACAGATTAGAACTAGAAATGGCCGTAATGCGGCGCAAGATGAAGTATCTAACGATAAGGTTAAACGAATGCTACAATAAAAACAAATTTGGACTGCTTGAGATTCTAATACACAAAGATATCGGTGAATTCCTATAAAACAGGACATCACCACTACACCTCGGATTCAAAGAAAAAGTCGATTTTTCCTAATTCTGTGTGTTTTTCTTACAGGTTTTACCTGATTCGATGCTTGTGAACTGGGACTGACCGGCCGAGAGCAAAAACAGCACGAAAAAGGAAGAAACAAAATGTTTAGAATTCCATTAAAATTACGTAAATATAAAACTGAAGGTAGCGATTATAACTAGAAATGGCCTGAATGCGGCACGAGAACGGTGTCTAATGATTAGACTACACAAATACTACAAGAAAAACTGTTTGAGATACTATGGACTTAATAACGAGAGGATATAGGTGATTTCCTATAAAACAGGGCTTTACCAATAGTGGTATAGACCACGGTTTCAAAGAAAAAGTCGATTTTTCCTAATTCTGTGTGTTTTTCTTACAGGTTTTACCTGATTCGATGCTTGTGAACTGGGACTGACCGGCCGAGAGCAAAAACAGCACGAAAAAGGAAGAAACAAAATGTTTAGAATTCCATTAAAATTACGTAAGTATAAAACTGAAGGTAAGCGATTATAACTAGAAATGGCCTGAATGCGGCACGAGAACGGTGTCTAATGATTAGACTACACAAATACTACAAGAAAAACTGTTTGAGATACTATGGACTTAATAACGAGAGGATATAGGTGATTTCCTATAAAACAGGGTTTTACCAATAGTGGTATAGACCACGGTTTCAAAAGAAAAGTCGATTTTTCTAATTCTCAGTCTTGTCTTTCCAGGTTTCGCCTGATTCAAAGAAAAAGTCGATTTTTCCTAATTCTGTGTGTTTTTCTTACAGGTTTTACCTGATTCGATGCTTAATGAACTGGGACTGACCGGCCGAGAGCAAAAACAGCACGAAAAAGGAAGAAACAAAAATGTTTAGAATTCCATTAAAATTACGTAAGTATAAAACTGAAGGTAGCGATTATAACTAGAAATGGCCTGAATGCGGCACGAGAACGGTGTCTAATAATTAGACTACACAAATACTACAAGAAAAAACTGTTTGGAGATACTATGGACTTAATAACGAGAGGATATAGGTGATTTCCTATAAAACAGGGCTGTACCACTATAACGCGTTTCAAAGAAAAAGTCGATTTTTTCCTAATTCTCAGTCTTTTCTTTCCAGGTTTCGCTTGATTCAAAAGTTGTGGACCGGGACTGACCTACCCAGAGCTAAACCAGCACGAAATAAGAAGAAATAAAATTTTTTACAAGTGCAATAAAATTACGTAATTATAAAACTAAAAATAACAGATTAGAACTAGAAATGGCCGAAATGCGGCGCAAGATGAGTATCTAACGATAAGGTTAAACGAATGCTACAATAAAAAACAAATTTGGACTGCTTGAGATTCTAATACACAAAGATATCGGTGAATTCCTATAAAACAGGACATCACCACTACACCTCGGTTTCAAAGAAAAAGTCGATTTTTTTCTAATTCTGTGTGTTTTTCTTACAGGTTTTACCTGATTCGATGCTTGTGAACTGGGACTGACCGGCCGAGAGCAAAAACAGCACGAAAAAGGAAGAAACAAAAATGTTTAGAATTCCATTAAAATTACGTAAGTATAAAACTGAAGGTAAGCGATTATAACTAGAAATGGCCTGAATGCGGCACGAGAACGGTGTCTAATGATTAGACTACACAAATACTACAAGAAAAAACTGTTTGAGATACTAAGGACTTAATAACGCGAGGATATAGGTGATTTCCTATAAAACATGGCTTTACCAATAGTGGTATAGACCACGGTTTCAAAGAAAAAGTCGATTTTTTCCTAATTCTGTGTGTTTTTCTTACAGGTTTTACCTGATATGATGCTTGTGAACTGGGACTGACCGGCCGAGAGCTAAAACAGCACGAAAAAGGAAGAAACAAAAATGTTTAGAATTCCATTAAAATTACGTAAGTATAAAAATGAAGGTAAGCGATTATAACTAGAAATGGCCTGAATGCGGCACGAGAACGGTGTCTAATAATTAGACTACACAAATACTACAAGAAAAAACTGTTTGGAGATACTATGGACTTAATAACGAGAGGATATAGGTGATTTCCTATAAAACAGGGCTGTACCACTATAACGCGTTTCAAAGAAAAAGTCGATTTTTTCCTAATTCTCAGTCTTGTCTTTCCAGGTTTCGCTTGATTCAACGGTTGTGGACCGGGACTGACCTACCCAGAGCTAAACCAGCACGAAATACGAAGAAATAAAAATTTTTACAAGTGCAATAAAATTACGTAATTATAAAACTAAAAATAACAGATTAGAACTAGAAATGGCCGTAATGCGGCGCAAGATGAGTATCTAACGATAAGGTTAAACAGATACTACAATAAAAACAAATTTGGACTGCTTGAGATTCTAATACACAAAGATATCGGTGAATTCCTATAAAACAGGACATCACCACTACACCTCGGATTCAAAGAAAAAGTCGATTTTTTCCTAATTCTGTGTGTTTTTCTTACAGGTTTTACCTGATTCGATGCTTAATGAACTGGGACTGACCGGCCGAGCAAAAACAGCACGAAAAAGGAAGAAACAAAAATGTTTAGAATTCCATTAAAATTACGTAAGTATAAAACTGAAGGTAAGCGATTATAACTAGAAATGGCCTGAATGCGGCACGAGAACGGTGTCTAATAATTAGACTACACAAATACTACAAGAAAAACTGTTTGGAGATACTATGGACTTAATAACGAGGAGGATATAGGTGATTTCCTATAAAACAGGGCTTTACCAATAGTGGTATAGACCACGGTTTCAAAGAAAAGTCGATTTTTCCTAATTCTGTGTGTTTTTCTTACAGGTTTTACCTGATTCGATGCTTAATGAACTGGGACTGACCGGCCGAGAGCAAAACAGCACGAAAAAGGAAGAAACAAAATGTTTAGAATTCCATTAAAATTACGTAAGTATAAAACTGAAGGTAGCGATTATAACTAGAAATGGCCTGAATGCGGCACGAGAACGGTGTCTAATAATTAGACTACACAAATACTACAAGAAAAAACTGTTTGGAGATACTATGGACTTAATAACGAGGATATAGGTGATTTCTATAAAACAGGGCTGTACCACTATAACGCGTTTCAAAGAAAAAGTCGATTTTTTCCTAATTCTCAGTCTTTTCTTTCCAGGTTTCGCTTGATTCAAAAGTTGTGGACCGGGACTGACCTACCCAGAGCTAAACCAGCACGAAATAAGAAGAAATAAAATTTTTTACAAGTGCAATAAAATTACGTAATTATAAAACTAAAAATAACAGATTAGAACTAGAAATGGCCGTAATGCGGCGCAAGATGAGTATCTAACGATAAGGTTAAACAGATGCTACAATAAAAACAAATTTGGACTGCTTGAGATTCTAATACACAAGATATCGGTGAATTCTATAAAACAGGACATCACCACTACACCTCGGTTTCAAAGAAAAGTCGATTTTTTCTAATTCTGTGTGTTTTTCTTACAGGTTTTACCTGATTCGATGCTTGTGAACTGGGACTGACCGGCCGAGCAAAACAGCACGAAAAAGGAAGAAACAAAATGTTTAGAATTCCATTAAAATTACGTAAGTATAAAACTGAAGGTAAGCGATTATAACTAGAAATGGCCTGAATGCGGCACGAGAACGGTGTCTAATGATTAGACTACACAAATACTACAAGAAAAAACTGTTTGAGATACTAAGGACTTAATAACGCGAGGATATAGGTGATTTCCTATAAAACAGGGCTTTACCAATAGTGGTATAGACCACGGTTTCAAAGAAAAAGTCGATTTTTTCCTAATTCTGTGTGTTTTTCTTACAGGTTTTACCTGATATGATGCTTGTGAACTGGGACTGACCGGCCGAGAGCAAAAACAGCACGAAAAAGGAAGAAACAAAAATGTTTAGAATTCCATTAAAATTACGTAAGTATAAAACTGAAGGTAAGCGATTATAACTAGAAATGGCCTGAATGCGGCACGAGAACGGTGTCTAATGATAAGACTACAAGAAAAAACTGTTTGGAGATACTATGGACTTAATAACGCGAGGATATAGGTTATTTCCTAAAAAAACAGGGCTTTACCACTATAACTCGGTTTCAAAGAAAAAGTCGATTTTTTCCTAATTCTCAGTCTTTTCTTTCCACATTTCGCCTGATTCAAAGGTTTAGGACCGGGACTGACCCATCCAGAGCTAAACCAGCACGAAATACGAAGAAATAAATTTTTTTACAAGTGCAATAAAATTACGTAATTATAAAACTAAAAATAACAGATTAGAACTAGAAATGGCCGAAATGTGGCGCAAGATGAGTATCTAACGATAAGGTTAAACAGATGCTACAATAAAAACAAATTTGGACTGCTTGAGATTCTAATACACAAAGATATCGGTGAATTCTATAAAACAGGACATCACCACTACACCTCAGTTTCAAAGAAAAGTCGATTTTACCTAATTCTCAGTCTTTTCTTTCCAGGTTTCTCCTGATTCAACGGTTTTGGACTGGGACTGACCGGCCGAGAGCAAAAACAGCACGAAAAAGGAAGAAACAAAATGTTTAAATTCCATTAAAATTACGTAATTATAAAACTGAAGGTAGCGATTATAACTAGAAATGGCCTGAATGCGGCACGAGAACAGTGTCTAATGATTAGACTACACAAATACTACAAGAAAAACTGTTTGAGATACTATGGACTTAATAACGAGAGGATATAGGTGATTTCCTATAAAACAGGGCTTTACCAATAGTGGTATAGACCACGGTTTCAAAGAAAAGTCGATTTTTCTAATTCTGTGTGTTTTTCTTACAGGTTTTACCTGATTCGATGCTTGTGAACTGGGACTGACCGGCCGAGAGCAAAAACAGCACGAAAAAGGAAGAAACAAAAATGTTTAGAATTCCATTAAAATTACGTAAGTATAAAACTGAAGGTAGCGATTATAACTAGAAATGGCTGAATGCGGCACGAGAACAGTGTCTAATGATTAGACTACACAAATACTACAAGAAAAAACTGTTTGGAGATACTATGGACTTAATAACGAGAGGATATAGGTGATTTCCTATAAAACAGGGCTGTACCACTATAACGCGTTTCAAAGAAAAAGTCGATTTTTTCCTAATTCTCAGTCTTTTCTTTCCAGGTTTCGCTTGATTCAACGGTTGTGGACCGGGACTGACCTACCCAGAGCTAAACCAGCACGAAATAAGAAGAAATAAAATTTTTTACAAGTGCAATAAAATTACGTAATTATAAAACTAAAAATAACAGATTAGAACTAGAAATGGCCGAAATGCGGCGCAAGATGAGTATCTAACGATAAGGTTAAACGAATGCTACAATAAAAAACAAATTTGGACTGCTTGAGATTCTAATACACAAAGATATCGGTGAATTCCTATAAAACAGGACATCACCACTACACCTCGGTTTCAAAGAAAAGTCGATTTTTCCTAATTTCAGTCTTTTCTTTCCAGGTTTCGCCTGATTCAATGGTTTTGGACCGGGACTGACCGATTCAGAGCAAAACCAGCACGAAAACGAGGAAATAATTTTTTTACAAGTGCAATAAAATTACGTAAATATAAAACTGAAGGTAGCGATTATAACTAGAAATGGCCTGAATGCGGCACGAGAACGGTGTCTAATGATTAGACTACACAAATACTACAAGAAAAACTGTTTGAGATACTAAGGACTTAATAACGCGAGGATATAGGTGATTTCTATAAAACAGGGCTTTACCAATAGTGGTATAGACCACGGTTTCAAAGAAAAGTCGATTTTTCCTAATTCTGTGTGTTTTCTTACAGGTTTTACCTGATATGATGCTTAATGAACTGGGACTGACCGGCCGAGCAAAAACAGCACGAAAAAGGAAGAAACAAAATGTTTAGAATTCCATTAAAATTACGTAATTATAAAACTGAAGGTAGCGATTATAACTAGAAATGGCCTGAATGCGGCACGAGAACGGTGTCTAATGATAAGACTACAAGAAAAACTGTTTGGAGATACTATGGACTTAATAACGAGGATATAGGTTATTTCCTAAAAACAGGGCTTTACCACTATAACTCGGTTTCAAAGAAAAGTCGATTTTTTCCTAATTCTCAGTCTTTTCTTTCCACATTTCGCCTGATTCAAAGGTTTTGGACCGGGACTGACCCATCCAGAGCTAAACCAGCACGAAATACGAAGAAATAATTTTTTTTACAAGTGCAATAAAATTACGTAATTATAAAACTAAAAATAACAGATTAGAACTAGAAATGGCCGAAATGTGGCGCAAGATGAGTATCTAACGATAAGGTTAAACGAATGCTACAATAAAAAACAAATTTGGACTGCTTGAGATTCTAATACACAAAGATATCGGTGAATTCCTATAAAACAGGACATCACCACTACACCTCGGTTTCAAAGAAAAAGTCGATTTTTACCTAATTCTCAGTCTTTTCTTTCCAGGTTTCGCCTGATTCAACGGTTTTGGACTGGGACTGACCGGCCGAGAGCAAAAACAGCACGAAAAAGGAAGAAACAAAAATGTTTAGAATTCCATTAAAATTACGTAAGTATAAAACTGAAGGTAAGCGATTATAACTAGAAATGGCCTGAATGCGGCACGAGAACGGTGTCTAATGATTAGACTACACAAATACTACAAGAAAAAACTGTTTGAGATACTATGGACTTAATAACGAGAGGATATAGGTGATTTCCTATAAAACAGGGCTTTACCAATAGTGGTATAGACCACGGTTTCAAAGAAAAAGTCGATTTTTTCCTAATTCTGTGTGTTTTTCTTACAGGTTTTACCTGATTCGATGCTTGTGAACTGGGACTGACCGGCCGAGCAAAAACAGCACGAAAAAGGAAGAAACAAAATGTTTAGAATTCATTAAAATTACGTAATTATAAAACTGAAGGTAGCGATTATAACTGAAATGGCCTGAATGCGGCACGAGAACGGTGTCTAATGATTAGACTACACAAATACTACAAGAAAAACTGTTTGAGATACTATGGACTTAATAACGAGAGGATATAGGTGATTTCTATAAAACAGGGCTTTACCAATAGTGGTATAGACCACGGTTTCAAAGAAAAAGTCGATTTTTCCTAATTCTGTGTGTTTTTCTTACAGGTTTTACCTGATTCGATGCTTAATGAACTGGGACTGACCGGCCGAGAGCAAAAACAGCACGAAAAGGAAGAAACAAAAATGTTTAGAATTCCATTAAAATTACGTAAGTATAAAACTGAAGGTAAGCGATTATAACTAGAAATGGCCTGAATGCGGCACGAGAACAGTGTCTAATGATTAGACTACACAAATACTACAAGAAAAACTGTTTGGAGATACTATGGACTTAATAACGAGAGGATATAGGTGATTTCTATAAAACAGGGCTGTACCACTATAACGCGTTTCAAAGAAAAAGTCGATTTTTCCTAATTCTCAGTCTTTTCTTTCCAGGTTTCGCTTGATTCAACGGTTGTGGACCGGGACTGACCGATTCAGAGCAAAACCAGCACGAAATACGAAGACATAAAAATTTTACAAGTGCAATAAAATTACGTAATTATAAAACTAAAAATAACAGATTAGAACTAGAAATGGCCGTAATGCGGCGCAAGATGAGTATCTAACGATAAGGTTAAACAGATGCTACAATAAAAACAAATTTGGACTGCTTGAGATTCTAATACACAAAGATATCGGTGAATTCTATAAAACAGGACATCACCACTACACCTCGGTTTCAAAGAAAAAGTCGATTTTTTCCTAATTCTCAGTCTTTTCTTTCCAGGTTTCGCCTGATTCAACGGTTTTGGACCGGGACTGACCGATTCAGAGCAAAACCAGCACGAAAAACGAGGAAATAAATTTTTTTACAAGTGCAATAAAATTACGTAATTATAAAACTAAAAATAACAGATTAGAACTAGAAATGGCCGTAATGCGGCACGAGAACGGTGTCTAATGATTAGACTACACAAATACTACAAGAAAAAACTGTTTGAGATACTATGGACTTAATAACGAGAGGATATAGGTGATTTCCTATAAAACAGGGCTTTACCAATAGTGGTATAGACCACGGTTTCAAAGAAAAAGTCGATTTTTTCCTAATTCTGTGTGTTTTTCTTACAGGTTTTACCTGATTCGATGCTTGTGAACTGGGACTGACCGGCCGAGAGCAAAAACAGCACGAAAAAGGAAGAAACAAAAATGTTTAGAATTCCATTAAAATTACGTAAGTATAAAACTGAAGGTAAGCGATTATAACTAGAAATGGCCTGAATGCGGCATGAGAACGGTGTCTAATGATTAGACTACACAAATACTACAAGAAAAAACTGTTTGGAGATACTATGGACTTAATAACGAGAGGATATAGGTGATTTCCTATAAAACAGGGCTTTACCACTATAACTCGGTTTCAAAGAAAAAGTCGATTTTTTCCTAATTCTCAGTCTTTTCTTTCCAGGTTTCGCTTGATTCAACGGTTTTGGACCGGGACTGACCTACCCAGAGCTAAACCAGCACGAAATACGAAGACATAAAAATTTTACAAGTGCAATAAAATTACGTAATTATAAAACTAAAAATAACAGATTAAGAACTAGAAATGGCCGTAATGCGGCGCAAGATGAGTATCTAACGATAAGGTTAAACGAATGCTACAATAAAAACAAATTTGGACTGCTTGAGATTCTAATACACAAAGATATCGGTGAATTCCTATAAAACAGGACATCACCACTACACCTCGGTTTCAAAAGAAAAGTCGATTTTTCTAATTCTGTGTGTTTTTCTTACAGGTTTTACCTGATTTGATGCTTGTGAACTGGGACTGACCGGCCGAGAGCAAAAACAGCACGAAAAAGGAAGAAACAAAATGTTTAGAATTCCATTAAAATTACGTAAGTATAAAACTGAAGGTAAGCGATTATAACTAGAAATGGCCTGAATGCGGCATCGAGAACGGTGTCTAATAATTAGACTACACAAATACTACAAGAAAAACTGTTTGGAGATACTATGGACTTAATAACGAGAGGATATAGGTGATTTCTATAAAACAGGGCTGTACCACTATAACGCGGTTTCAAAGAAAAAGTCGATTTTTCCTAATTCTCAGTCTTTTCTTTCCAGGTTTCGCTTGATTCAACGGTTGTGGACCAGGACTGACCTACCAGAGCTAAACCAGCACGAAATACGAAGAAATAAAAATTTTTACAAGTGCAATAAAATTACGTAATTATAAAACTAAAAATAACAGATTAGAACTAGAAATGGCCGTAATGCGGCGCAAGATGAGTATGTAACGATAAGGTTAAACGAATGCTACAATAAAAAACAAATTTGGACTGCTTGAGATTCTAATACACAAAGATATCGGTGAATTCCTATAAAACAGGACATCACCACTACAGCTCGGTTTCAAAGAAAAAGTCAATTTTTTTCTAATTCTCAGTCTTTTCTTTCCACATTTCGCCTGATTCAAAGGTTGTGGACCGGGACTGACCCATCCAGAGCAAAACCAGCACGAAAAACAAAGTATTAAAATTTTTACAAGAGCAATAAAATTACGTAATTATAAAACTAAAAACAACAGATTTGAACTAGAAATGGCCGAAATGCGGCGCAAGATGAGTATCTAACGATAAGGTTAAACGAATGCTAAAACAGGGCTTTACCACTAAAACTCGGTTTCAAAGAAAAAGTCGATTTTTCCTAATTCTCAGTCTTTTCTTTCCAGGTTTCGCTTGATTCAGCAGTTTGTGGACCGGGACTGACCTACCCAGAGCTAAACCAGCACGAAATACGAAGAAATAAAAATTTTTACAAGTGCAATAAAATTACGTAATTATAAAACTAAAAATAACAGATTAAGAACTAGAAACGGCCGCAATGCGGCGCAAGATGAAGTATCTAACGATAAGGTTAAACGAATGCTACAATAAAAACAAATTTGGACTGCTTGAGATTCTAATACACAAAGATATCGGTGAATTCCTATAAAACAGGACATCACCACTACACCTCAGTTTCAAAGAAAAAGTCGATTTTTCTAATTCTGTGTGTTTTTCTTACAGGTTTTACCTGATTCGATGCTTAATGAACTGGGACTGACCGGCCGAGAGCAAAACAGCACGAAAAGGAAGAAACAAAAATGTTTAGAATTCCATTAAAATTACGTAAGTATGAAACTGAAGGTAAGCGATTATAACTAGAAATGGCCTGAATGCGGCACGAGAACGGTGTCTAATAATTAGACTACGCAAATACTACAAGAAAAAACTGTTTGGAGATACTATGGACTTAATAACGAGAGGATATAGGTGATTTCCTATAAAACAGGGCTGTACCACTATAACACCGTTTCAAAGAAAAAGTCGATTTTTTCCTAATTCTCAGTCTTTTCTTTCCAGGTTTCACTTGATTCAACGGTTGTGGACCGGGACTGACCTACCCAGAGCAAAACCAGCACGAAAAACGAGGAAATAAATTTTTTTACAAGTGCAATAAAATTACGTAAATATAAAACTGAAGGTAAGCGATTATAACTAGAAATGGCCTGAATGCGGCACGAGAACGGTGTCTAATAATTAGACTACACAAATACTACAAGAAAAAACTGTTTGGAGATACTATGGACTTAATAACGAGAGGATATAGGTGATTTCCTATAAAACAGGGCTGTACCACTATAACGCGGTTTCAAAGAAAAAGTCGATTTTTTCCTAATTCTCAGTCTTTTCTTTCCAGGTTTCGCTTGATTCAACGGTTGTGGACCGTGACTGACCTACCCAGAGCTAACCCAGCACGAAATACGAAGAAATAAAAATTTTTACAAGTGCAATAAAATTACGTAAATATAAAACTGAAGGTAAGCGATTATAACTAGAAATGGCCTGAATGCGGCACGAGAACGGTGTCTAATGATTAGACTACACAAATACTACAAGAAATAACTGTTTGAGATACTATGGACTTAATAACGAATGGATATAGGTGATTTCTATAAAACAGGGCTTTACCAATAGTGGTATAGACCACGGTTTCAAAGAAAAGTCGATTTTTCCTAATTCTGTGTGTTTTTCTTACAGGTTTTACCTGATTCGATGCTTGTGAACTGGGACTGACCGGCCGAGAGCAAAACAGCACGAAAAAGGAAGAAACAAAATGTTTAGAATTCCATTAAAATTACGTAAGTATAAAACTGAAGGTAGCGATTATAACTAGAAATGGCCTGAATGCGGCACGAGAACGGTGTCTAATAATTAGACTACACAAATACTACAAGAAAAAACTGTTTGGAGATACTATGGACTTAATAACGAGGAGGATATAGGTGATTTCCTATAAAACAGGGCTGTACCACTATAACGCGGTTTCAAAGAAAAGTCGATTTTTCCTAATTCTCAGTCTTTTCTTTCAGGTTTCGCTTGATTCAACGGTTGTGGACCGGGACTGACCTACCAGAGCTAAACCAGCACGAAATACGAAGAAATAAAAATTTTACAAGTGCAATAAAATTACGTAAATATAAAACTGAAGGTAAGCGATTATAACTAGAAATGGCCTGAATGCGGCTTTTGAGAACGGTGTCTAATGATTAGACTACACAAATACTACAAGAAATAACTGTTTGAGATACTATGGACTTAATAACGAATGGATATAGGTGATTTCCTATAAAACAGGGCTTTACCAATAGTGGTATAGACCACGGTTTCAAAAGAAAAGTCGATTTTTCCTAATTCTGTGTGTTTTTCTTACAGGTTTTACCTGATTCGATGCTTGTGAACTGGGACTGACCGGCCGAGAGCAAAACAGCACGAAAAAGGAAGAAACAAAATGTTTAGAATTCCATTAAAATTACGTAAATATAAAACTGAAGGTAGCGATTATAACTAGAAATGGCCTGAATGCGGCTTTTGAGAACGGTGTCTAATAATTAGACTACACAAATACTACAAGAAAAACTGTTTGGAGATACTATGGACTTAATAACGAGAGGATATAGGTGATTTCCTATAAAACAGGGCTGTACCACTATAACGCGTTTCAAAGAAAAGTCGATTTTTCCTAATTCTCAGTCTTTTCTTTCCAGGTTTCGCTTTATTCAACGGTTGTGGACCAGGACTGACCTACCCAGAGCTAAACCAGCACGAAATACGAAGACATAAAAATTTTACAAGTGCAATAAAATTACGTAATTATAAAACTAAAAATAACAGATTAGAACTAGAAATGGCCGTAATGCGGCGCAAGATGAGTATCTAACGATAAGGTTAAACGAATGCTACAATAAAAAACAAATTTGGACTGCTTGAGATTCTAATACACAAAGATATCGGTGAATTCCTATAAAACAGGACATCACCACTACACCTCGGTTTCAAAGAAAAGTCGATTTTTTCTAATTCTCAGTCTTTTCTTTCCACATTTCGCCTGATTCAAAGGTTGTGGACCGGGACTGACCGATTCAGAGCAAAACCAGCACGAAAAACGAAGAAATAAAATTTTTACATGTGCAATAAAATTACGTAATTATAAAACTAAAACAACAGATTAGAACTAGAAATGGCCGAAATGCGGCGCAAGATGAGTATCTAACGATAAGGTTAAACGAATGCTAAAACAGGGCTTTACCACTAAAACTCGGTTTCAAAGAAAAGTCGATTTTTCCTAATTCTCAGTCTTTTCTTCCAGGTTTCGCTTGATTCAACGGTTGTGGACCGGGACTGACCTACCCAGAGCTAAACCAGCACGAAAAACGAGGAAATAAAATTTTTACAAGTGCAATAAAATTACGTAAGTATAAAACTGAAGGTAAGCGATTATAACTAGAAATGGCCGTAATGCGGCGCAAGATGAGTATCTAACGATAAGGTTAAACGAATGCTAAAACAGGGCTTTACCAATAGTGGTATAGACCACGGTTTCAAAAGAAAAGTCGATTTTTCCTAATTTCAGTCTTTTCTTTCCACATTTCGCCTGATTCAAAGGTTGTGGACCGGGACTGACCTACCCAGAGCTAAACCAGCACGATATACTAAGAAATAAAATTTTTACATGTGCAATAAAATTACGTAATTATAAAACTAAAACAACAGATTAGAACTAGAAATGGCCGAAATGCGGCGCAAGATGAGTATCTAACGATAAGGTTAAACGAATGCTAAAACAGGGCTTTACCACTAAAACTCGGTTTCAAAAGAAAAGTCGATTTTTCCTAATTTCAGTCTTTTCTTTCAGGTTTCGCTTGATTCAACGGTTGTGGACCGGGACTGACCTACCAGAGCTAAACCAGCACGAAAAACGAGGAAATAAAATTTTTACAAGTGCAATAAAATTACGTAATTATAAAACTAAAACAACAGATTAGAACTAGAAATGGCCGTAATGCGGCGCAAGATGAGTATCTAACGATAAGGTTAAACGAATGCTAAAACAGGGCTGTACCACTATAACGCGGTTTCAAAGAAAAGTCGATTTTTCCTAATTCTCAGTCTTTTCTTTCCACATTTCGCCTGATTCAAAGGTTGTGGACCAGGACTGACCTACCCAGAGCTAAACCAGCACGAAAAACGAGGAAATAAAATTTTTACAAGTGCAATAAAATTACGTAATTATAAAACTAAAACAACAGATTAGAACTAGAAATGGCCGTAATGCGGCGCAAGATGAGTATCTAACGATAAGGTTAAACGAATGCTAAAACAGGGC
>JAGSMU010000728.1:0-18490 GCA_029286865.1 Teinopalpus imperialis
CGGCCTCCAGAGCGCCTTTAGGCCGCCATTTGGGTTCCTCTTAGCTTCACCGTGGGTGACCAAGCCACGGTTATTAAGCCCCCCCGCCATGACACA
Source organism: Teinopalpus imperialis (assembly GCA_029286865.1). Classification (NCBI taxonomy): domain Eukaryota; kingdom Metazoa; phylum Arthropoda; class Insecta; order Lepidoptera; family Papilionidae; genus Teinopalpus; species Teinopalpus imperialis. Next base: position 97 of record JAGSMU010000728.1, read on the forward strand.
AAGCGGAACCCCGGGGAACCTTTTTTTTTTACCTGGGGAAAATTTTCACATACCCACTTGCGGGGCAAGAGGGTTGCGTCGGACTTGCACCGACTAAAACCCCATGGTGTTCCACCTTCGTCGCGTATGGCGGGTTACGGGAACGCTGCACACCTCCGCGACCCCGCCTGCGCTGGCCGACAAGCCGGGCCCTCCTCCCCGGGGAGGACATCCCTCTCCACCCTCCAGTGCAGGAGCGCCGGAACACGGACGCGCCTCCGCAACCTGGCCTCCTCTGTAGGTGGGAAGCGGACTCCCCGAGTCTGCTCCCCTCAGAGGCCAAGTGGGGGCCAGGAAATCCTGCCCCCTGCGGCGGATCTGGTGAGGGCTCCCGCTGCCAACCAATGTTCGGCTGCGGAGGACAGGAGAGCGGCAGGATCAACCACACTCACTGAACCCGCGGCCCCACTCACGGCCGCATCAGCGGTGCGACTCCTCGCGAGTCGCGGAGGAAAGGGAGATACACTACCTCCCTCCGCGACTCCGCCTCGCTGCGGATGGTGCGTAAGGCGGTTCACCTGTCCATCCGCACCCCGCAGCCCACCGACACGGCCCAGTGGCCTGCCCAGCTCCGCTCCGGAGCGGCCTCCTCGGGCCGGCCTAGAGTGTTTTAGGCCGGCCTAAGAGCGCCTTGTAGGCCGGCCACACCTTCCTCTTAGCTTCACCGTGGTTAACTCCACACCACGGTTACTAAGCCCCTGCCACGACAAAGCGGGAACCCCATCGGGGGTCGGGGGAACCTAACCTAACCTAACCTATCCTAACCTAACCCTAACCACCTATATCTTTGTGTATTAGAGTCTTAAGCATTCCAAATTGGTTTTTTGTTGTAGCATTTGTTCAGTGTAATCGTTAGACAGTCATCCTGCGCCGCATTTAGGCCATTTCTAGTCTAGTTGTAATCAGTTATTTTAGTTTCATAATTACGTAATTTTATTCCATTTGTAAAAATTTTCATGTCTTCGTTTTTCGTGCTGATTTTGTAACCTAACCTAACCTAACCTAACCTATCCTAACCTAACCCTAACCACCTATATCTTTGTGTATTAGAGTCTTAAGCATTCCAAATTGGTTTTTTGTTGTAGCATTTGTTCAGTGTAATCGTTAGACAGTCATCCTGCGCCGCATTTAGGCCATTTCTAGTCTAGTTGTAATCAGTTATTTTAGTTTCATAATTACGTAATTTTATTCCATTTGTAAAAATTTTCATGTCTTCGTTTTTCGTGCTGGGATTTTGTAACCTAACCTATCCTAACTCTAACCCTAACCACCCATCTTTGTGTATTAGAGTCTTAAGCATTCCAAATTGGTTTTTGTTGTAGCATTTGTTCAGTGTAATCGTTAGACAGTCATCCTGCGCTGCATTTAGGCCATTTCTAGTCTAGTTGTAATCAGTTATTTTAGTTTCATAATTACGTAATTTTATTCCATTTGTAAAAATTTTCATGTCTTCGTTTTTCAAAGGATTTTGTAACCTAACCTAACCTAACCCTAACCACCTATATCTTTGTGTATTAGAGTCTTAAGCATTCCAAATTGGTTTTTTGTTGTAGCATTTGTTCAGTGTAATCGTTAGACAGTCATCCTGCGCCGCATTCAGGCCATTTCTAGTCTAGTTGTAATCAGTTATGTTTAGTTTCATAATTACGTAATTTTATTCCATTTGTAAAAATTTTCATGTCTTCGTTTTTCGTGCTGATTTTGTAACCTAACCTAACCTAACCCTAACCACCCATCTTTGTGTATTAGAGTCTCAAGCATTCCAAATTGGTTTTTGTTGTAGCATTTGTTCAGTGTAATCGTTAGACAGTCATCCTGCGCCGCATTTAGCCATTTCTAGTCTAGTTGTAATCAGTTATTTTAGTTTCATAATTACGTAATTTTATTCCATTTGTAAAAATTTTCATGTCTTCGTTTTTCGTGCTGGATTTTGTAACCTAACCTAACCTAACCTAACCTATCCTAACCTAACCTAACCCTAACCACCTATATCTTTGTGTATAAGAGTCTTAAGCATTCCAAATTGGTTTTTGTTGTAGCATTTGTTCAGTGTAATCGTTAGACAGTCATCCTATGCCGCATTTAGGCCATATTTCTAGTCTAGTTGTAATCAGTTATTTTAGTTTCATAATTACGCAATTTTATTCCATTTGTAAAAATTTTCATGTCTTCTGTTTTTCGTGCTGATTTTGTAACTCAACCTAACCTAACCTAACTCCATCCTCTAACCTAACCCTAACCACCTATATCTTGTGTATTAGAGTCTCAAGCATTCCAAATTGGTTTTTGTTGCAGCATTTAGAATCAGTGTAATCGTTAGACAGTCATCCTTAAGTGCCGCATTTAGGCCATTTCTAGTCTAGCTGTAATCAGTTATTTTTAGTTTCATAATTACGCAATTTTATTCCATTTGTAAAAATTTTCTATGTCTTCGTTTTTCGTGCTGATTTTGTAACCTAACCTAACCTAACCTAACCCTAACCACCTATATCTTTGTGTGTATTAGAGTCTTAAGCATTCCAAATTGGTTTTTGTTGTAGCATTTGTTCAGTGTAATCGTTAGACAGTCATCCCAGCCGCATTTAGGCCATTTCTAGTCTAGTTGTAATCAGTTATTTTTAGATTCATAATTACGTAATTTTATTCCATTTGTAAAAATTTTCATGTCTTCGTTTTTCGTGCTGATTTTGTAACCTAACCTAACCTATCCTAACCTAACCCTAACCACCTATATCTTTGTGTATAAGAATCTTAGGCATTCCAAATTGGTTTTTTGTTGTAGCATTTGTTCAGTGTAATCGTTAGACAGTCATCCTGCGCCGCATTTAGGCCATTTCTAGTCTAGTTGTAATCAGTTATTTTTAGTTTCATAATTACGCAACTAGTCTAGTTGTAATCAGTTATTTTAGTTTCATAATTACGTAATTTTATTCCATTTGTAAAAATTTTCATGTCTCTGTTTTTCGTGCTGATTTTGTAACCTAACTCTAACCTAACCTAACCTTATCCTAACCTAACCCTAACCACCTTATATCTTTGTGTATTAGAGTCTTAGGCATTCCAAATTGGTTTTTGTTGTAGCATTTGTTCAGTGTAATCGTTAGACAGTCATCCTGCGCCGCATTTAGGCCATTTCTAGTCTAGTTGTAATCAGTTATTTTTAGTTTCATAATTACGTAATTTTTTTTATTCCATTTGTAAAAAATTTTCATGTCTCTGCTCTTTTCGTGCTGATTTTGTAACCTAACTCTAACTCTAACCTAACCTTATCCTAACCTAACCCTAACCACCTTATATCTTTGTGTATTAGGAGTCTTAAGCATTCCAAATTGGTTTTTGTTGTAGCATTTGTTCAGTGTAATCGTTAGACAGTCATCCTGCACCGCATTTAGGCCATTTCTAGTCTAGTTGTAATCAGTTATTTTAGTTTCATAATTACGTAATTTTATTCCATTTGTAAAAATTTTCAAGGTTCGTTTTTCGTGCTGGATTTTGTAACCCAACTCTAACCTAACCTAACCCTAACCACCTATATCTTTGTGTATTAGAGTCTTAAGCATTCCAAATTGGTTTTTGTTGTAGCATTTGTTCAGTGTAATCGTTAGGACAGTCATCCCAGCCGCATTTAGGCCATTTCTAGTCTAGTTGTAATCAGTTATTTTAGTTTCATAATTACGTAATTTTATTCCATTTGCAAAAATTTTCATGTCTTCGTTTTTCGTGCTGATTTTGTAACCTAACCTAACCTAACCTAACCTATCCTAACCTAACCCTAACCACCTATATCTTGTGTATTAGAGTCTTAGGCATTCCAAATTGGTTTTTTGTTGCAGCATTTGTTCAGTGTAATCGTTAGACAGTCATCCTGCGCCGCATTTAGCCATTTCTAGTCTAGTTGTAATCAGTTATTTTAGTTTCCATAATTACGTAATTTTATTCCATTTGTAAAAATTTTCATGTCTTCGTTTTTCGTGCTGGATTTTGTAAATCCTAACCTAACCTAACCTAACCTATCCTAACCTAACCCTAACCACCTATATATCTTTGTGTATTAGAGTCTTAAGCATCCCAAATTGGTTTTTGTTGTAGCATTTGTTCAGTGTAATCGTTAGACAGTCATCCTGCGCCGCATTTAGCCATTTCTAGTCTAGTTGTAATCAGTTATTTTAGTTTCATAATTACGTAATTTTATTCCATTTGTAAAAATTTTCATGTCTTCGTTTTTCGTGCTGATTTTGTAACCTAACCTATCCTAACCTGTCCAACCACCTATATCTTTGTGTATTAGAGTCTTAAGCATTCCAAATTGGTTTTTGTTGTAGCATTTGTTCAGTGTAACTGTTAGACAGTCATCCTGCGCCGCATTTAGGCCATTTCTAGTCTAGCTGTAATCAGTTATTTTAGTTTCATAATTACGTAATTTTATTCCATTTGTAAAAATTTTCATGTCTTCGTTTTTCGTGCTGGATTTTGTAACCTAACTCTAACCCTAACCACCTATATCTTGTGTATTAGAGTCTTAAGCATTCCAAATTGGTTTTTGTTGTAGCATTTGTTCAGTGTAATCGTTAGACAGTCATCCTGCGCTGCATTTAGGCCATTTCTAGTCTAGTTGTAATCAGTTATTTTAGTTTCATACTACGTAATTTTATTCCATTTGTAAAAATTTTCATGTCTCTGTTTTTCGTGCTGATTTTGTAACCTAACCTTACCTAACCTAACCTAACTCTAACCTAATCCTAACCCTAACCACCTATATCTTTGTGTATTAGAGTCTTAAGCATTCCAAATTGGTTTTTTGTTGTAGCATTTGTTCAGTGTAATCGTTAGACAGTAATCCTGCGCCGCATTTAGGCCATTTCTAGTCTAGTTGTAATCAGTTATTTTAGTTTCATAATTACGTAATTTTATTCCATTTGTAAAAATTTTCATGTCTTCGTTTTTCGTGCTGATTTTGTAACCTAACCTAACCTAACTTAACCTAACCTAACCTAACCCTAACCACCTATATCTTTGTGTATTAGAGTCTTAAGCATTCCAAATTGGTTTTTTGTTGTAGCATTTGTTCAATGTAATCGTTAGACAGTCATCCTATGCATTTAGGCCATTTCTAGTCTAGTTGTAATCAGTTATTTTAGTTTCATAATTACGTAATTTTATTCCATTTGTAAAAATTTTCATGTCTTCGTTTTTCGTGCTGGGATTTTGTAACCTAACCTATCCTAACCTAACTCTAACTCCTAACCACCTATATCTTGTGTATTAGAGTCTTAAGCATCCCAAATTGGTTTTTGTTGTAGCATTTGTTCAGTGTAATCGTTAGGACAGTCATCCTGCACCGCATTTAGGCCATTTCTAGTCTAGTTGTAACTGCCATTTTAGTTTCATAATTACGTAATTTCATTCCATTTGTAAAAATTTTCATGTCTTCGTTTTTCGTGCTGATTTTGTAACCTAACCTTACCTAACCTAACCTATCCTAACCTAACCCTAACCACCTATATCTTTGTGTATTAGAGTCTTAAGCATCCCAAATTGGTTTTTTGTTGTAGTATTTGTTCAATGTAATCGTTAGACAGTCATCCTGCATTTAGGCCATTTCTAGTCTAGTTGTAATCAGTTATTTTTAGTTTCATAATTACGTAATGTTATTCCATTTGTAAAAATTTTCATGTCTTCGTTTTTCGTGCTGATTTTGTAACCTAACCTATCCTAACCTAACCCTAACCACCTATATCTTTGTGTATTAGAGTCTTAAGCATCCCAAATTGGTTTTTTGTTGTAGCATTTGTTCAATGTAATCGTTAGACAGTCATCCTGCGCCGCATTTAGGCCATGTCTAGTCTAGTTGTAATCAGTTATTTTTAGTTTCATAATTACGTAATTTTATTCCATTTGTAAAAATTTTCATGTCTTCGTTTTTCGTTGATTTTGTAACCTAACCTAACTCTAACTCTAACTCTATCCTAACCTAACCCTAACCACCTATATCTTTGTGTATTAGAGTCTTAAGCATCCCAAATTGGTTTTTTGTTGTAGTATTTGTTCAATGTAATCGTTAGACAGTCATCCTGCGCCGCATTTAGGCCATTTCTAGTCTAGTTGTAATCAGTTATTTTAGTTTCATAATTACGTAATTTTATTCCATTTGTAAAATTTTCATGTCTTCGTTTTTCGTGCTGATTTTGTAACCTAACCTAACCTAACCTAATCCCTAACCTAACCTAACCCTAACCACCTATATCTTTGTGTATTAGAGTCTTAAGCATCCCAAATTGGTTTTTTGTTGTAGCATTTGTTCAGTGTAATCGTTAGACAGTCATCCTGCGCCGCATTTAGGCCATTTCTAGTCTAGTTGTAATCAGTTATTTTAGTTTCATAATTACGTAATTTTATTCCATTTGTAAAATTTTCATGTCTCTGCCAGATTTTCATGTAACTCTAACCTAACCTAACCTAACCTATCCTAACCTAACCCTAACCACCTATATCTTTGTGTATTAGAGTCTCAAGCATTCCAAATTGGTTTTTTGTTGTAGCATTTGTTCAGTGTAATCGTTAGACAGTCATCCTGCGCCGCATTTAGCCATTTCTAGTCTAGTTGTAATCAGTTATTTTAGTTTCCATAATTACGTAATTTTATTCCATTTGTAAAAATTTTCATGTCTTCGTTTTTCGTGCTGATTTTGTAACCTAACCTAACCTATCCTAACCTAACCCTAACCACCTATATCTTTGTGTATTAGAGTCTTAAGCATTCCAAATTGGTTTTTTGTTGTAGCATTTGTTCAGTGTAATCGTTAGACAGTCATCCTGCGCCGCATTTAGGCCATTTCTAGTCTAGTTGTAATCAGTTATTTTAGTTTCCATAATTACGTAATTTTATTCCATTTGTAAAATTTTCATGTCTTCGTTTTTCGTGCTGATTTTGTAACCCAACCTAACCTAACCTAACCCTAACCACCTATATCTTTGTGTATTAGAGTCTTTAGCATTCCAAATTGGTTTTTGTTGTAGCATTTGTTCAATGTAATCGTTAGACAGTCATCCTGCGCTGCATTTAGGCCATTTCTAGTCTAGTTGTAATCAGTTATTTTAGTTTCATAATTACGTAATTTTATTCCATTTGTAAAATTTTCATGTCTTCGTTTTTCGTGCTGATTTTGTAACCCAACCTAACCTAACTCTAACCTAACCTTAACCACCTATATCTTGTGTATTAGAGTCTTAAGCATTCCAAATTGGTTTTTGTTGTAGCATTTGTTCAATGTAATCGTTAGACAGTCATCCTGCACCGCATTTAGGCCATTTCTAGTCTAGTTGTAATCAGTTATTTTAGTTTCATAATTACGTAATTTTATTCCATTTGTAAAAATTTTCATGTCTTCGTTTTTCGTGCTGATTTTGGTAACCTAACCTATCCTAACCTAACCTAACTCTAACTCTATCCTAACCTAACCCTAACCACCTATATCTTGTGTATTAGGAGTCTTAAGCATTCCAAATTGGTTTTTTGTTGTAGCATTTGTTCAGTGTAATCGTTAGACAGTCATCCTGCACCGCATTTAGGCCATTTCTAGTCTTAGTTGTAATCAGTTATTTTAGTTTCATAATTACGTAATTTTATTCCATTTGTAAAATTTTCATGTCTTCGTTTTTCGTGCTGATTTTGTAACCTAACCTAACTCTAACCTAACCTAACTCTAACTCTATCCTAACCTAACCCTAACCACCTATATCTTTGTGTATTAGGAGTCTTAAGCATTCCAAATTGGTTTTTGTTGTAGCATTTGTTCAGTGTAATCGTTAGACAGTCATCCTGCACCGCATTTAGGCCATTTCTAGTCTAGTTGTAATCAGTTATTTTAGTTTCATAATTACGTAATTTTATTCCATTTGTAAAATTTTCATGTTCCTGTTTTTCGTGCTGATTTTGTAACCCAACCTAACCTAACCTTTTACATGGGGAAATGCCCACGATACCCATTTCTGCGGGGGGCAAGGATGGGTTATGTCGGACTCGCACCGACTAAAACCCCATGGTGTTCCACCTTCGTCGCGTATGGGCCACGGGAACGCTTTCGCACACCTTCCGCGACCTTGCCTGGTGCTGGCCGGCAAGCTGGCCCTCCTTCTGGGGAGGACATCCTCTCCACCCTTCTCCTGCAGCGAAACACGGACGCGCTCATCTCGGCCTTCCTCTGTTGGTGGGAAATCGACTCCCCTGAGTCCGCTCCCCAGAGGCTATGGGGCCGTGGAAAGCACGAAGCCAACTCCAGCCCCCTGCGGCGGATCTGGTCTGCGGCTCCACTGCCGACTGAGCCCGGCCGCGGAGGACAGGAGAGTGGCAACGAAACACCGACATTCCTCTTGCCCCACCACAGCTGCATCATGCAGGCGACCCCGCTTGAGTCGCGGAGGATAGGGAGAGCGGCAACGAAACCGACACTCCTCTCCCTCCGCGACCTGCCTGCTACTGAGGGGAGTGGGAAGGCGGCCTCGCTCCGCCATTTCCCACCCCCAGCAGTCCACTCCATACGCATCCGAGGTTGGGCTTATAACGAGCCCACCCGAGCGGTTGAATTTCGCTGCCTCTCAGAGCTACCTTAGGCCGCCATTTGGGTTCCTCTTAGCTTCACCGTGGTGACCAAGCCATTGTTACTAAGCCCCCAAGCATGACAAAGCGAGAAATCTCTTCGGGAGGAACCTAACCTAACTCTAACTCTATCCTAACCTAACCCTAACCACTCATATCTTTGTGTATTAGAGTCTTAAGCATTCCAAATTGGTTTTTGTTGTAGCATTTGTTCAGTGTAACTGTTAGACAGTCATCCTGCGCCGCATTTAGGCCATTTCAGTCTAGTTGTAATCAGTTATTTTAGTTTCCATAATTACGTAATTTTATTCCATTTGTAAAAATTTTCATGTCTTCGTTTTTCGTGCTGGATTTTGTAACCTAACCTAACCTAACCTAACTCTAACTCTATCCTAACCTAACCTAACCTAACTCTAACCTAACCTAACTCTAACCTAACCTAACCCTAACCACCTATATCTTTGTGTGTATTAGAGTCTTAAGCATCCCAAATTGGTTTTTGTTGTAGCATTTGTTCAGTGTAATCGTTAGACAGTCATCCTGCGCCGCATTTAGGCCATTTCTAGTCTAGCTGTAATCAGTTATTTTAGTTTCCATAATTACGTAATTTTATTCCATTTGTAAAAATTTTCATGTCTTCGTTTTTCGTGCTGGATTTTGTAACCTAACCTAACCTAACTCTAACTCTAACCTAACCCTAACCACCTATATCTTTGTGCATTAGAGTCTTAAGCATCCCAAATTGGTTTTTGTTGTAGCATTTGTTCAGTGTAATCGTTAGACAGTCATCCTGCGCCGCATTTAGGCCATTTCTAGTCTAGTTGTAATCAGTTATTTTAGTTTCCATAATTACGTAATTTTATTCCATTTGTAAAAATTTTCATGTCTTCTGCTTTTCGTGCTGATTTTGTAACCTAACCTAACCCTAACCACCTATATCTTTGTGTATTAGAGTCTTAAGCATCCCAAATTGGTTTTTGTTGTAGCATTTGTTCAGTGTAATCGTTAGACAGTCATCCTGCGCCGCATTTAGGCCATTTCAGTCTAGTTGTAATCAGTTATTTTAGTTTCATAATTACGTAATTTTATTCCATTTGTAAAAATTTTCATGTCTTCTGCTTTTCGTGCTGATTTTGTAACCTAACCTAACCCTAACCACCTATATCTTTGTGTATTAGAGTCTTAAGCATTCCAAATTGGTTTTTGTTGTAGCATTTGTTCAGTGTAATCGTTAGACAGTCATCCTGCGCCGCATTTAGCCATTTCTAGTCTAGTTGTAATCAGTTATTTTAGTTTCATAATTACGCAATTTTATTCCATTTGTAAAAATTTTCATGTCTTTGCTTTTCGTGCTGATTTTGTAACCTAACCTTAACCTAACTCTAACCCTAACCACCTATATCTTTGTGTATTAGAGTCTTAAGCATTCCAAATTGGTTTTTGTTGTAGCATTTGTTCAGTGTAATCGTTAGACAGTCATCCTGCGCCGCATTTAGGCCATTTCTAGTCTAGCTGTAATCAGTTATTTTAGTTTCATAATTACGTAATTTTATTCCATTTGTAAAAATTTTCATGTCTTCTGCTTTTCGTGCTGATTTTGTAACCTAACCTAACCTAACCCTAACCACCTATATCTTTGTGCATTAGAGTCTTAAGCATCCCAAATTGGTTTTTGTTGTAGCATTTGTTCAGTGTAATCGTTAGACAGTCATCCTGCGCCGCATTTAGCCATTTCTAGTCTAGTTGTAATCAGTTATTTTAGTTTCATAATTACGTAATTTTATTCCATTTGTAAAAATTTTCATGTCTCGTTTTTCGTGCTGATTTTGTAACCTAACCTTAACCTAACCTAACCTAACCTAACCTAACCTAACCCTAACCACCTATATCTTGTGTATTAGAGTCTTAAGCATTCCAAATTGGTTTTTGTTGTAGCATTTGTTCAGTGTAATCGTTAGACAGTCATCCTGCGCCGCATTTAGGCCATTTCTAGTCTAGTTGTAATCAGTTATTTTAGTTTCATAATTACGTAATTTTATTCCATTTGTAAAAATTTTCATGTCTTCTGCTTTTCGTGCTGGATTTTGTAACCTAACCTAACCTATCCTAACCTAACCTTAACCTAACCTATCCTAACCTAACCTAACCTAACCACCTATATCTTTGTGTATTAGAGTCTTAAGCATTCCAAATTGGTTTTTGTTGTAGCATTTGTTCAGTGTGTAATCGTTAGACAGTCATCCTGCGCTGCATTTAGGCCATTTCAGTCTAGTTGTAACTCAGTTATTTTAGTTTCATAATTACGTAATTTTATTCCATTTGTAAAAATTTTCATGTCTTCGTTTTTCGTGCTGATTTTGTAACCTAACCTAACCTAACCTAACCTATCCTAACCTAACCCTAACCACCTATATCTTTGTGTATTAGAGTCTTAGGCATTCCAAATTGGTTTTTTGTTGTAGCATTTGTTCAGTGTAATCGTTAGACAGTCATCCTGCGCCGCATTTAGGCCATTTCTAGTCTAGTTGTAATCAGTTATTTTTAGTTTCATAATTACGTAATTTTATTCCATTTGTAAAAATTTTCATGTCTTCGTTTTTCGTGCTGGATTTTGTAACCTAACCTATCCTAACCTAACCCTAACCACCTATATCTTTTGTGTGTATTAGAGTCTTAAGCATTCCTAAATTGGTTTTTGTTGTAGCATTTGTTCAGTGTAATCGTTAGGACAGTCATCCTGCGCCGCATTTAGGCCATTTCTAGTCTAGTTGTAACTGCTATTTTAGTTTCCATAATTACGTAATTTTATTCCATTTGTAAAAATTTTCATGTCTCGTTTTTCGTGCTGGATTTTGTAACCTAACCTAACCTAACTCTAACTCTATCCTAACCTAACCCTAAACACCTATATCTTTGTGCATTAGAGTCTTAAGCATTCCAAATTGGTTTTTGTTGTAGCATTTGTTCAGTGTAATCGTTAGACAGTCATCCTGCCGCATTTAGGCCATTTCTAGTCTAGTTGTAATCAGTTATTTTAGTTTCCATAATTACGTAATTTTATTCCATTTGTAAAAATTTTCATGTCTTCGTTTTTCGTGCTGATTTTGTAACCTAACCTAACCAAACCTAACCTAACCTAACCTAACCCTAACCACTTATATCTTTGTGTATTAGAGTCTTAAGCATTCCAAATTGGTTCTTTGTTGTAGCATTTGTTCAGTGTAATCGTTAGACAGTCATCCTGCCGCATTTAGGCCATTTCTAGTCTAGTTGTAATCAGTTATTTTTAGTTTCATAATTACGTAATTTTATTCCATTTGTAAAAATTTTCATGACTTCGTTTTTCGTGCTGATTTTGTAACCTTACCTAACCTAACCCTAACCACCTATATCTTTGTGTATTAGAGTCTTAAGCATCCCAAATTGGTTTTTTGTTGTAGCATTTGTTCAACGTAATCGTTAGACAGTCATCCTGCGCCGCATTTAGGCCATTTCTAGTCTTAGTTGTAATCAGTTATTTTAGTTTCATAATTACGTAATTTTATTCCATTTGTAAAAATTTTCATGTCTTCTGCTTTTCGTGCTGATTTTGTAACCTAACCTAACCTTAACCTAACCTAATCCCAACCTAACCTTAACCCTAACCACCTATATCTTTGTGTATTAGGAGTCTTAAGCATCCTAAATTGGTTTTTGTTGTAGCATTTGTTCAACGTAATCGTTAGGACAGTCATCCTGCGCCGCATTTAGGCCATTTCTAGTCTTAGTTGTAATCAGTTATTTTTAGTTTCATAATTACGTAATTTTATTCCATTTGTAAAAATTTTCATGTCTTCTGTTTTTCGTGCTGATTTTGTAACCTTAACCTAACCTAACTCTAACTCTAACCTAACCCTAACCACCTATATCTTTGTGTATTAGGAGTCTTAAGCATTCCAAATTGGTTTTTGTTGTAGCATTTGTTCAGTGTAATCGTTAGATGTCATCCTGCCGCATTTAGCCATTTCTAGTCTAGTTGTAATCAGTTATTTTTAGTTTCATAATTACGTAATTTTATTCCATTTGTAAAAATTTTCATGTCTTCTGTTTTTCGTGCTGATTTTGTAACCTAACCTAACTCTAACCCTAACCACCTATATCTTTGTGTATTAGAGTCTTAAGCATTCCAAATTGGTTTTTGTTGTAGCATTTGTTCAGTGTAATCGTTAGGACAGTCATCCTGCGCCGCATTTAGGCCATTTCTAGTCTTAGTTGTAATCAGTAATTTTTAGTTTCATAATTACGTAATTTTATTCCATTTGTAAAAATTTTCATGTCTTCTGCTTTTCGTGCTGATTTTGTAACCTAACCTAACCTAACCTAACCTATCCTAACCTTAACCCTAACCACCTATATCTTTGTGTATTAGAGTCTAAGCATTCCAAATTGGTTTTTGTTGTAGCATTTGTTCAGTGTAATCGTTAGACAGTCATCCTGCGCCGCATTTAGCCATTTCTAGTCTAGTTGTAATCAGTTATTTTTAGTTTCATAATTACGCAATTTTATTCCATTTGTAAAAATTTTCATGTCTTCGTTTTTCGTGCTGATTTTGTAACTCAACCTAACCTAACCCTAACCACCTATATCTTTGTGTATTAGAGTCTAAGCATTCCAAATTGGTTTTTGTTGTAGCATTTGTTCAGTGTAATCGTTAGACAGTCATCCTGCGCCGCATTTAGGCCATTTCTAGTCTAGTTGTAATCAGCTATTTTAGTTTCATAATTACGTAATTTTATTCCATTTGTAAAAATTTTCATGTCTTCGTTTTTCGTGCTGATTTTGTAACTCAACCTAACCTAACCCTAACCACCTATATATCTTTGTGTATTAGAGTCTTAAGCATTCCAAATTGGTTTTTGTTGTAGCATTTGTTCAGTGTAATCGTTAGACAGTCATCCTGGTGCCGCATTTAGGCCATTTCTAGTCTAGTTGTAATCAGTTATTTTTAGTTTCATAATTACGTAATTTTATTCCATTTGTAAAAATTTTCATGTCTCTGTTTTTCGTGCTGATTTTGTAACTCCAACCTAACCTAACCTTAACCTATCCTAACCTTAACCTAACCCTAACCACCTATCTTGTGTATTAGAGTCTTAAGCATTCCAAATTGGTTTTTGTTGTAGCATTTGTTCAGTGTAATCGTTAGACAGTCATCCTGCGCCGCATTTAGGCATTTTCTAGTCTAGTTGTAATCAGTTATTTTTAGTTTCATAATTACGTAATTTTATTCCATTTGTAAAAATTTTCATGTCTTCGTTTTTCGTGCTGATTTTGTAACCTAACCTAACCTAACCTATCCTAACCTAAACACCTATATCTTTGTGTATTAGAGTCTTAAGCATTCCAAATTGGTTTTTTGTTGTAGCATTTGTTCAGTGTAATCGTTAGACAGTCATCCTGCGCCGCATTTAGGCCATTTCTAGTCTAGTTGTAATCAGTTATTTTTAGTTTCATAATTACGTAATTTTATTCCATTTGTAAAAATTTTCATGTCTTCGTTTTTCGTGCTGATTTTGTAACCTTAACCTAACCTAACCTAACCTAACCTAACCACCTATCTTTGTGTATTAGAGTCTTAGGCATTCCAAATTGGTTTTTGTTGTAGCATTTGTTCAGTGTAATCGTTAGACAGTCATCCTGCGCTGCATTTAGGCCATTTCAGTCTAGTTGTAATCAGTTATTTTTAGTTTCATAATTACGTAATTTTATTCCATTTGTAAAAATTTTCATGTCTTCTGTGCTGATTTTGTAACCTAACCTATCCTAACCTAACCCTAACCACCTATATCTTTGTGTATTAGAGTCTTAAGCATCCCAAATTGGTTTTTTGTTGTAGCATTTGTTCAGTGTAATCGTTAGGACAGTCATCCTGCGCTGCATTTAGGCCATTTCTAGTCTAGTTGTAATCAGTTATTTTAGTTTCATAATTACGTAATTTTATTCCATTTGTAAAAATTTTCATGTCTTCGTTTTTCGTGCTGATTTTGTAACCTAACCTAACTCTAACCTAACTCTAACTCTATCCTAACCTAACCCAACCACCTATATCTTTGTGTATTAGAGTCTTAAGCATTCCAAATTGGTTTTTGTTGTAGCATTTGTTCAGTAATCGTTAGGACAGTCATCCTGCGCCGCATTTAGGCCATTTCTAGTCTAGTTGTAATCAGTTATTTTAGTTTCCATAATTACGTAATTTTATTCCATTTGTAAAAATTTTCTATGTCTTCGTTTTTCGTGCTGATTTTGTAACCTAACCTAACCTAACCCTAACCACCTATATCTTGTGTATTAGAGTCTTAAGCATTCAAATTGGTTTTTGTTGTAGCATTTGTTCAGTGTAATCGTTAGACAGTCATCCTGCCGCATTTAGGCCATTTCTAGTCTAGCTGTAATCAGTTATTTTAGTTTCATAATTACGTAATTTTATTCCATTTGTAAAAATTTTCATGTCTTCGTTTTTCGTGCTGGATTTTGTAACCTAACCTAACTCTAACCTATCCTAACCTAACCCAACCACCTATATCTTTGTGTATTAGAGTCTTAAGCATCTAAATTGGTTTTTGTTGTAGCATTTGTTCAGTAATCGTTAGACAGTCATCCTGCGCCGCATTTAGCCATTTCTAGTCTAGTTGTAATCAGTTATTTTAGTTTCATAATTACGTAATTTTATTCCATTTGTAAAAATTTTCATGTCTTCGTTTTTCGTGCTGATTTTGTAACCTAACTCTAACCTTAACTCTAACTCTATCCTAACCTAACCCTAACCACCTATATCTTTGTGTATTAGAGTCTTAGGCATTCCAAATTGGTTTTTGTTGTAGCATTTGTTCAGTGTAATCGTTAGGACAGTCATCCTGCGCTGCATTTAGGCCATTTCTAGTCTAGCTGTAATCAGTTATTTTAGTTTCATAATTACGCAATTTTATTCCATTTGTAAAAATTTTCATGTCTTCGTTTTTCGTGTTGATTTTGTAACCTAACCTTAACTCTAACCTAACCTATCCTAACCTAACCCTAACCACCTATATCTTTGTGTATTAGAGTCTTAAGCATTCCAAATTGGTTTTTGTTGTAGCATTTGTTCAGTGTAATTGTTAGACAGTCATCCTGCGCCGCATTTAGCCATTTCTAGTCTAGTTGTAATCAGTTATTTTAGTTTCATAATTACGTAATTTTATTCCATTTGTAAAAATTTTCATGTCTTCGTTTTTCGTGCTGATTTTGTAACCTAACCTAACCTTAACCTAACCTAACCTAACTCTAACCTAACCTAACCACCTATATCTTTGTGTATTAGAGTCTTAAGCATTCCAAATTGGTTTTTGTTGTAGCATTTGTTCAGTGTAATCGTTAGACAGTCATCCTGCGCTGCATTTAGGCCATTTCTAGTCTAGTTGTAATCAGTTATTTTAGTTTCATAATTACGTAATTTTATTCCATTTGTAAAAATTTTCATGTCTTCGTTTTTCGTGCTGATTTTGTAACCTAACCTAACCTAACCTAACCTATCCTAACCTAACCTAACCACCTATATCTTGTGTATTAGAGTCTTAAGCATTCCAAATTGGTTTTTGTTGTAGCATTTGTTCAGTGTAATCGTTAGACAGTCATCCTGCGCCGCATTTAGCCATTTCTAGTCTAGCTGTAATCAGTTATTTTTAGTTTCATAATTACGTAATTTTATTCCATTTGTAAAAAATTTTCATGTCTTCGTTTTTCGTGCTGATTTTGTAACCTAACCTAACCTAACCCTAACCACCTATATCTTTGTGTATTAGAGTCTTAAGCATTCCAAATTGGTTTTTGTTGTAGCATTTGTTCAGTGTAATCGTTAGACAGTCATCCTGCGCCGCATTTAGGCCATTTCAGTCTAGTTGTAATCAGTTATTTTAGTTTCCATAATTACGTAATTTTATTCCATTTGTAAAATTTTCATGTCTTCGTTTTTCGTGCTGATTTTGTAACCTAACCTAACTCTAACTCTAACTCTATCCTAACTCTAACCCTAACCACCTATATCTTTGTGTATTAGAGTCTTAAGCATTCCAAATTGGTTTTTGTTGCAGCATTTGTTCAGTGTGTAATCGTTAGACAGTCATCCTATGCCTGCATGAAATGTTTCTAGTCTAGTTGTAATCAGTTATTTTAGTTTCATAATTACGTAATTTTATTCCATTTGTAAAAATTTTCATGTCTTCGTTTTTCGTGCTGATTTTGTAACCTAACCTTAACCTAACCCTAACCACCTATATCTTTGTGTATTAGAGTCTTAAGCATTCCAAATTGGTTTTTGTTGTAGCATTTGTTCAGTGTAATCGTTAGACAGTCATCCTGCGCTGCATTTAGGCCATTTCAGTCTAGTTGTAATCAGTTATTTTTAGTTTCCATAATTACGTAATTTTATTCCATTTGTAAAATTTTCATGTTTCGTTTTTCGTGCTGATTTTGTAACCTAACCTAACCTAACCCTAACCACCTATATCTTTGTGCATTAGAGTCTTAAGCATTCCAAATTGGTTTTTGTTGTAGCATTTGTTCAGTGTAATCGTTAGGACAGTCATCCTGCGCCGCATTTAGCCATTTCTAGTCTAGTTGTAATCAGTTATTTTAGTTTCCATAATTACGTAATTTTATTCCATTTGTAAAAATTTTCATGTTTCGTTTTTCGTGCTGATTTTGTAATCCTAACCTAACCTAACCCTAACCACCTATATCTTTTGTGTGTATTAGAGTCTTAAGCATTCCAAATTGGTTTTTGTTGTAGCATTTGTTCAGTGTATGTGAACAATGCTGCAAACAGTGCAGCAGTTAACTTGTCTGTTCATTGTTGTCGGGTATTACGTAATTACATAATCTGTCCGATTTCCCGCGCGTGCGTAAAATCGTGATCGCGTTATTGTTCCAACCTTTCAAGTTCCAACTGCCCGATATCAATATGGATGGATCAGTACCTAGCACTACTATTGATGTGGAGTTACACTGCAGTTAGTCTCTAGCTGCCGGAACTAATGGATCCGGATTTGACTGGCATTCCACCTCAGTCCTCAAGGGTGACAACGCATCTGTATTGTGATTCCTTGTCAAGGATGAATGTTGTCATGAGCCGCATTACTAAATTTAATAAAAAAAGAATAAAATGTCGATTAGGATATTTTTAGTCGTAGACGTCCGAATTTAATGTTCTATTATATTTATATATATATATATATATATAATGTCTGGCTATATTCTAGATGAAATATGAATGGGTTGGCTCGACCGGGGAAGGTTCCGTTACTAGGTTACAGGTACGAGGCTGTCCATCTCAGTCCTGTGATGAGGATTCATCGTGTGTGCTACTTTGTCACCCACCAACCACCAGTTGCTGCCAGCGTTCCGAGAGGGCGTGGTCCGTCCCCGGTTAAGCAAACCCAATCATGTACATATATATGTATATCTATATATGTACATATTAAATTGAATACTTTCAAATATATAAAGTTAAGCTTGTTTAGCGGAATGTGCAAATATTTAAGTGAGATAAATGCAACTTGAAACATGATTTTCTTTTATAAACATATACAATATATTAATACGAAATAAGTTTAACTCACGAAAACCTTAATATTAATTAATAAAACAATAACTCTAACAACACACGACGATTATCTAATCATAGCGAAATTTTATAATTTCGAAATAAAATCATACGCACACAAAACAAACCACTGCAAACAGTGC
>JAGSMU010000729.1:0-14293 GCA_029286865.1 Teinopalpus imperialis
AGCAGTTAACTTGTCTGTTCATTGTTGTCGGGTATTACGTAATTACATAATCTGTCCGATTTCCCGCGCGTGCGTAAAATCGTGATCGCGTTATTGTTCCAACCTTTCAAGTTCCAACTGCCCGATATCAATATGGATGGATCAGTACCTAGCACTACTATTGATGTGGAGTTACACTGCAGTTAGTCTCTAGCTGCGGAACTAATGGGTCAGTTTGACTGGCATTCCACCTCAGTCCTCAAGGGTGACAACGCATCTGTATTGTGATTCCTTGTCAAGGATGAATGTTGTCATGAGCCGCATTACTAAATTTAATAAAAAAAGAATAAAATGTCGATTAGGATATTTTTAGTCGTAGACGTCCGAATTTAATGTTCTATTATATTTATATATATATATATATATATATATATATATATATATATATATATATATATATATATATATATATATATAATGTCTGGCTATATTCTAGATGAAATATGAATGGGTTGGCTCGACCGGGGAAGGTTCCGTTACAGGTTACAGGTACGAGGCTGTCCATCTCAGTCCTGTGATGAGGATTCATCGTGTGTGCTACTTTGTCACCCACCAACCACCAGTTGCTGCCAGCGTTCCGAGAGGGCGTGGTCCGTCCCCGGTTAAGCAAACCCAATCATGTATATATCTATATCTATATACATATTAAATTGAATACTTTCAAATTAAATTGAAAACTATATATAAGTTAAGCTTGTTTACTCTAATTACGGAATGTGCAAATATTTAAGTGAGATAAATGCAACTTAAGCAAGATTTTCTTTTATAAACATATACAATATATTAATACGAAATAAGTTTAACTCACGAAAACCTTAATATTAATTAATAAAACAATAACTCTAACAACACATGACGATTATCTAATCATAGCGAAATTTTATAATTTCGAAATAAAATCATACGCACACAAAACAAACCACGTGTGTGAACGAAAATAAATGTTAAAACTAAAATAATGAATCATAACGTACATATTACGTAATCCCGCCAGACTCGTATAAACGTTATACCATCCCAGTCTCTGCGAGTTATTCGAAAAATTAAAACACTTACGAGCGCCGGCAATCTTGAAATCTTGCGTACTCCGATGCACCGAAACATAAACAAAACTGTGCTAACACAACACCACGATTCACTGTGCGTATTTGCGTTTTTCTAAGTAAAAACAACAACGATTAACATTCTGTCTGGTTTACGTGGGGGCCATTGAGTTGGCGTGTTAAAAGATTCTTAATATCCACGTCGTGAATGGCGTACGTAAGAGCTCGACTAACTTGTATTTTGTTGAGTAGGCGGAAGTATAGAATACATGGCATTATAGTGGAATTTTTGCGTAGATCTAAACGGTCGGCGCCATCTGTCGGTAAAATTAGCTAAACTTAAAAAAAATCGCTAACATTTCGAGCGTACAACTAAATCGAAACACTTTATTTAATATAAGTTATTTAGTTATTTATTTTATATCGTAAATATAAATGTATCTTTAATATGTTTCCAGTGTAAATATTTATTTTATGACGTTTTAAAGTATTTAAGATGTTAAAAAGGTGTACATTTTTCTCAAAAAAATGGAGTTTCGTACGCCATCTTTGTTATTTCTTGAGTAAAGCTTCATAAAAACATACTTATCTGATAGTATAAAATCAAATTCCGGTAGATAGCGTTAGAAGACTGGTTAAGTAAGTAGAAGACTATTCGTTGAATGGTTTCTTTTACCAAGTTATTAATAATAGGCAAGTTATAATAATAATTATTATTATTAATTTGTTATTAGAAAGACCTAAATTAGATAAATTTATTAGGTGAATAAAAATCGTTATCTTGGTGACGACTCAACATAGTCTCGCGTTTCGGTCTCATTGATCTCACCTACAATGCATTTACAAATTTGGCTCAGCTAGAAATATAGCTCAAGTTTACACACCGTATTCCTGTTTAACTATCCGTAGTTTTATTTGTATGTTGCATTTATTTTACCTATTATTAGCTCGTGTATTCTAAAACGTGAGCATCAATAATTGTCATACCTTTTTTTAGTATTTATTTTAAAAGGAGGGATATGAAATAACATCGGAAAAGTACTATGCTACATAAAACACACATCATGTGTGTATGGCCTCGTTAAGGCAGGTAAAATAAAGTGAAAAAAGAGGCATTATTTGCCCATACAAAAGATTTTTTTCCACACAAAATTTCTATAAATTGTAAACATTAGGACTTACTAGCTAGCATTAATGTTCGGAATGAGACTAATTCTAAGCGACTCTCTATCAGTATGGGTACCAACAAGTTCTGTGATATGCTGATAGTGCTGTTATTTGTATCTACCTCAGTTGGTGTGTACCGCGTTTTTATTTGTATTTTCTACCATCGATCTGAAACCAGATTCATCCAACCCATGTTCGCCAATGCTCTCGTATTATAACTTTCCTTTTCTTATGCTTCTTATTACATATAGTAGTAGAAATGAATGCAAGGTATAATTATAGAAATATTACTGTTGATTTTTTGACAGCCGACACTTGTATCTAGATGATGATGTGAGCAGCATGAGTGTTAGCTAGATCGGATCACGTCCTCACAATACTGCGGTGTTTCGTTCAGAGACTGTCCGAATGAAGAGGGCATCACTAAGGTAGCGAGGGCAGCGAAGCTGCAGTTTGGTTCAAGCTGCAGAATGAATGGGTCAGCTCAACCGGGGTAGGGCCACGCCCTCACAGAACCAGCATGAAATAGCAGCATAATGCTGCAATGTTTGGTCTGGTGATTGTAGGGAACCTGTTTTACTGGTGATAAGATTATGTGACTGCATTATGATTTCGTGTCAAAGATGAATGTAGATGTCATGGGCTGTAGGAGTCACTTACTATCAGGTGTCCTGTGTGCTCGTTTGTTACTCTCAATGTAATAAAAAAATAAATAAAAAAACGCGTTGAGACACAGCTACCACGGCTCTATCGCATGTCGGATTAAGGTATCGAATTAAATAAGGCGACGAAGCATATGCTTATGCAATTATACGATATCGTGCGTAATCGCTAACATCTGGTAATAACCGGAAGAGGTCAATTTAGTCGAAATTGATTAAGAGGACACAATAATGTTATTCCTGAAAACTATCTCTCTTCCATACCCATAAATTTAGGCATGCAACACTCAAGTAATAAACAAAATCGTACCTTATATAGATAGATCCCCAACAACAGCACAAGGTCTACTATTTGGTAATTCTCCAACACTGTCCGATATATATCTGGAAATAGACAATAGTTTATATAAAATTAGAAAACAGTATCCACGGCCATGTTACTCTTTCTGTATTTCACATCCAATTAATGTAGTTCAAATAAGTCTGTACGAGATGTAAATAAAGTTAAAATAGTCCATTCTAAAGAATACCTTAAAACTCAAATAATTTCCAACAACGATGTACTTATGGCCCTAGTGCAGACGTTTGTAGAATTAGCCAATAAAGATGACAGTACGCCCACTAATATTAAAACTATTAAAGATGCATTATTAAAAAACTTAACATAATGGATTGTGTAGGGCCTAGTCCTACACAATCCAAGCTATGTACAGTATAATATTCAAAGTGCAAATAGTAAAAAACCTTTATTAATCCATTGATTTAAGCAACAAAATATTGATATATTTGCTTTCTTGGTTTAAAGATAATAATTTTAAAATACCAGGATATAATATTTACAACAAAAATTCAAACAATGCACATAATGGAGTCGCAGTACTGTTTAAACCATACCCGTAAGTATAACATATTAAATACCAGATTTTATGAAGACATTCAAACAGTTGCTGTGT
Source organism: Teinopalpus imperialis (assembly GCA_029286865.1). NCBI lineage: Eukaryota > Metazoa > Arthropoda > Insecta > Lepidoptera > Papilionidae > Teinopalpus > Teinopalpus imperialis. Next base: position 3,865 of record JAGSMU010000729.1, read on the forward strand.
CTGTATCAACTGGACATAGTAGTTTAACAATTCTCTGTATATACTGTCCACCTGCAAGTGGGCGAATACGAATTAATAGACTCCGTTCCATTATTAATGATCTGCCAAAGCCCATATTTATGAGTGGTGATTTTAATGCTCATCATATTGCATTCGGTTGTCAGTCAACCAAAGGTAGAGGTCAGGGGTTATTTAATTTAATTGATCACTTAGATTTATGTATTTTAAATGATGGTACACCTACAACTATAAATCGCCCTAGACAAACTCCTTCTGCCATTGATGTAAGCTTCATCAGTGGCAGCCTTGCACCACTATGTGAATGGTCTGTACATGATGACAGATCCAACAATAACAGAGATTTCATTACATATAGATAAATATCATCTCAATTCCCCCTGACTGGGCAACAGACCACCATCTCCTTGGTGGAATAGTATATGTGAACAAAGTGTTATTGCTCCATATAATGCACTAAAACTATATAATAAAGAGCCTACTATTGAAAATTATATTAATTACAAAGAAAAGATGCTCAGAAAAGAGAACAATTTCAGAACAGAAAAAAATTGGATGGAACAACTTGTGTAACACTTTTAATAGAAATACTCACATAAGTAAAATTTGGAATTTATTAAAAATGTTCAAAGGCATAAATCATATACAGATGAGTTTATATCTCCACTCTTGGATAAATTATCAGATAATAACAATTTAATTGAAGTAGATCAATTGAACATTCTTTTTGAAATTAACAATAATAACCCAAATTCTAAATGGGTCTTTACTGGATCCATTTTCATGGTCTGAATTTTAATTTTTCTGAAGTTTGCAGTCTAGACGAAATACAACTCCTGGCTTAGATGATTATCCTTACATTATAATTAAAACTTAGATGTATCTGCCCAAAAGTTGTTTTTTAAAATCCTCAATTTGCTTTGGCGTAATAAATCTATTCCACAGTCATGGAAAACACAGTGTGTTGTCCCAATACTTAAGCCCGAAAAATCTGCTGAGTTTGCTAGTTCTTATAGACCAATTTCCTTGTCATCCTGTCTTGGTAAAATATTCGAAAATATGGTGAAAGTCCGTCGTGATTGGTATGTTGAATCCAAGTGTTTAATTCCACATATACAATATGGCTTCCGCAGAGGGCGTAGTGGTGCAGACAGTTTCACCTCTTTAATCTCTGACCTGAAAAATGCAAAACATAGAAAATTAAACACTGTTCGCGTATTCCTAGACATTCAAAGTGCTTTTGACAGTGTTGATCCTGGCATACTAGTTCAAATCATGTCTAGGTTAGGTGTGCCCGGGCACTTATGTTAGTGGATTTATAACTTTTCAAACAACAGGACAACCTATGCTAGGCATAACAATATTTTATATGGACCCAAATGTGCCTCAAGAGGTACAATGCAGGGTGCCACATTATCTCCATTACTGTACAATATATACACAAGTGAGATTAGTAAATATGTAAATGTCATCAGCAAATTGTAAAATATAAATATTTTACAATTTGCTGATATTTTAATAATGAAATTATAAATAGAGTCAATTCAAACAAATTTTTAGGAATAATACTGGACCAAAACTAACTTTTGATGAACATATTAAATATATATCCAAAATGCTCACACAGGACTAAATGTTATTAGATCACTTTGTGGTGTAACATAGGGTGCAGACCCTTTTATATATTTGTCAATATTCTATAAAAGTATTGTTAGAAGTCACTTAGATTATAGCTCACTCGCTTATATGAAGATTTTGAGACAAATCTTACTTGCTGAAAGATACTGTCTCAAATTAATAGCATTTAATAACACTCAAGTAATAAACAAAATTGTACCTTATATAGATAGATCCCCAACAACAGCACAAGGTCTACTATTTGGTAATTCTCCAACACTGTCCGATATATATCTGGAAATAGACAATAGTTTATATAAAATTAGAAAACAGTATCCACGGCCATGTTACTCTTTCTGTATTTCACATCCAATTAATGTAGTTCAACAGACAATTAAAATAATTCAGAAATGCTTAAATTTTTGGAGGAAAATACAAAGTACTATGTTATCTACACTGATGAGAGCATAGCAAGTGATTATGTACATGCTGCTCTATATGATCCACAAGCAAAATGTTCTTCAAGCTTTCAAGAGCGTTTTGTACATCCTTCTACACGAGCGGCCTGTGGCTGTTCTATACACGTCAATACAACAATTTGTTCAGGTCGTTGTTGGGGCTGCCTCGGTTCTGTAGCGCGTCAGGGATGTTCGCCGAGGCACGAGTCAATTGTTTCTATACGACCATGCGGAAACGGTGCACATCCCTGTATTTTCGGGTCAGGTCAGCCCGAACAGCATCCTGAGGGTATTAGCAGACCGTTATGACTGTCAGTCCTTAACCATTGTGCCAAGGTTCACTTACTGACTAATAAATAAATAAATAAATAAATAAATAAATAAATAAATAAATAATTAATAATAATAACCTCATAGGTAAATAAATATGATATAAGTCGCAATTAATGCTTTAAGTTGACATTTGAACTATATTTGACATTTAATAATTTTATAATCTTAGTGGAGCAGACCTAATTGTTTATTGTTATTTTCTCTGTTTATGCTATGTTTTTGTCTATGTGTGTTGTGTATTAATTGTTATTTATTTAAATGTATTAATGGATCACTGTTATCCGATAATAACAATTTAATTGAAGTAGATCAATTGAACATTCTTTTTGAAATTAACAATAATAACCCAAATTCTAAATGGGTCTTTACTGGATCCATTTTCATGGTCTGAATTTTTAACAAGTTTGCAGTCAGACGAAATACAACTCCTGGCTTAGATGATTATCCTTACATTATAATTAAAACTTAGATGTATCTGCCCAAAAGTTGTTTTTTAAAATCCTCAATTTGCTTTGGCGTAATAAATCTATTCCACAGTCATGGAAAACACAGTGTGTTGTCCCAATACTTAAGCCCGAAAAATCTGCTGAGTTTGCTAGTTCTTATAGACCAATTTCCTTGTCATCCTGTCTTGGTAAAATATTCGAAAATATGGTGAAAGTCCGTCGTGATTGGTATGTTGAATCCAAGTGTTTAATTCCACATATACAATATGGCTTCCGCAGAGGGCGTAGTGGTGCAGACAGTTTCACCTCTTTAATCTCTGACCTGAAAAATGCAAAACATAGAAAATTAAACACTGTTCGCGTATTCCTAGACATTCAAAGTGCTTTTGACAGTGTTGATCCTGGCATACTAGTTCAAATCATGTCTAGGTTAGGTGTGCCCGGGCACTTATGTTAGTGGATTTATAACTTTTCAAACAACAGGACAACCTATGCTAGGCATAACAATATTTTATATGGACCCAAATGTGCCTCAAGAGGTACAATGCAGGGTGCCACATTATCTCCATTACTGTACAATATATACACAAGTGAGATTAGTAAATATGTAAATGTCATCAGCAAATTGTAAAATATAAATATTTTACAATTTGCTGATATTTTAATAATGAAATTATAAATAGAGTCAATTCAAACAAATTTTTAGGAATAATACTGGACCAAAACTAACTTTTGATGAACATATTAAATATATATCCAAAATGCTCACACAGGACTAAATGTTATTAGATCACTTTGTGGTGTAACATAGGGTGCAGACCCTTTTATATATTTGTCAATATTCTATAAAAGTATTGTTAGAAGTCACTTAGATTATAGCTCACTCGCTTATATGAAGATTTTGAGACAAATCTTACTTGCTGAAAGATACTGTCTCAAATTAATAGCATTTAATAACACTCAAGTAATAAACAAAATTCTAAATGGGTCTTTACTGGATCCATTTTCATGGTCTGAATTTTTAACAAGTTTGCAGTCAGACGAAATACAACTCCTGGCTTAGATGATTATCCTTACATTATAATTAAAACTTAGATGTATCTGCCCAAAAGTTGTTTTTAAAATCCTCAATTTGCTTTGGCGTAATAAATCTATTCCACAGTCATGGAAAACACAGTGTGTTGTCCCAATACTTAAGCCCGAAAAATCTGCTGAGTTTGCTAGTTCTTATAGACCAATTTCCTTGTCATCCTGTCTTGGTAAAATATTCGAAAATATGGTGAAAGTCCGTCTTGATTGGTATGTTGAATCAAGTGTTTAATTCCACATATACAATATGGCTTCCGCAGAGGGCGTAGTAGTGCAGACAGTTTCACCTCTTTAATCTCTGACCTGAAAATGCAAAACATAGAAAATTTTTATATTTATTTATATTTAAGCTAGCTAGTTTCGAGTCATAGGCCGTAGTCACCACCATAAGATGAACTTTGTTCTGTTGCCGCTCCTAAAATTATTAGAGAAACAAGTTGACTTGTTTTACCTTTTTTTTTTTTTTCTGAGGACATTTAGTAAACATTAGGACTTACTAGCTAGCATTAATGTTCGGAATGAGACTAATTCTAAGCGACTCTCTATCAGTATGGGTACCAACAAGTTCTGTGATATGCTGATAGTGCTGTTATTTGTATCTACCTCAGTTGGTGTGTACCGCGTTTTTATTTGTATTTTCTACCATCGATCTGAAACCAGAATCATCCAACCCATGTTCGCCAATGCTCTCGTATTATAACTTTCCTTTTCTTATGCTTCTTATTACATATAGTAGTAGAAATGAATGCAAGGTATAATTATAGAAATATTACTGTTGATTTTTGACAGCCGACACTTGTATCTAGATGATGATGTGAGCAGCATGAGTGTTAGCTAGATCGGATCACGTCCTCACAATACTGCGGTGTTTCGTTCAGAGACTGTCCGAATGAAGAGGGCATCACTAAGGTAGCGAGGGCAGCGAAGCTGCAGTTTAGTTCAAGCTGCAGAATGAATGGGTCAGCTCAACCGGGGTAGGGCCACGCCCTCACAGAACCAGCATGAAATAGCAGCATAATGCTGCTATGTTTGGTCTGGTGATTGTAGGGAACCAGTGACCTGTTTTACTGGTGATAAGATTATGTGACTGCATTATGATTTCGTGTCAAAGATGAATGTAGATGTCATGGGCTGTAGGAGTCACTTACTATCAGGTGTCCTGTGTGCTCGTTTGTTACTCTCAATGTAATAAAAAATAAATAAAAACGCGTTGAGACACAGCTACCACGGCTCTATCGCATGTCGGATTAAGGTATCGAATTAAATAAGGCGACGAAGCATATGCTTATGCAATTATACGATATCGTGCGTAATCGCTAACATCTGGTAATAACCGGAAGAGGTCAATTTAGTCGAAATTGATTAAGAGGACACAATAATGTTATTCCTGAAAACTATCTCTCTTCCATACCCATAAATTTAGGCATGCAACACTCAAGTAATAAACAAAATCGTACCTTATATAGATAGATCCCCAACAACAGCACAAGGTCTACTATTTGGTAATTCTCCAACACTGTCCGATATATATCTGGAAATAGACAATAGTTTATATAAAATTAGAAAACAGTATCCACGGCCATGTTACTCTTTCTGTATTTCACATCCAATTAATGTAGTTCAACAGACAATTAACAATAATAACCCAAATTCTAAATGGGTCTTTACTGGATCCATTTTCATGGTCTGAATTTTTAACAAGTTTGCAGTCAGACGAAATACAACTCCTGGCTTAGATGATTATCCTTACATTATAATTAAAACTTAGATGTATCTGCCCAAAAGTTGTTTTTAAAATCCTCAATTTGCTTTGGCGTAATAAATCTATTCCACAGTCATGGAAAACACAGTGTGTTGTCCCAATACTTAAGCCCGAAAAATCTGCTGAGTTTGCTAGTTCTTATAGACCAATTTCCTTGTCATCCTGTCTTGGTAAAATATTCGAAAATATGGTGAAAGTCCGTCTTGATTGGTATGTTGAATCCAAGTGTTTAATTCCACATATACAATATGGCTTCCGCAGAGGGCGTAGTGGTGCAGACAGTTTCACCTCTTTAATCTCTGACCTGAAAATGCAAAACATAGAAAATTAAACACTGTTCGCGTATTCCTAGACATTCAAAGTGCAAATAGTAAAAACCTTTATTAATCCATTGTTTTAAGCAACAAAATATTGATATATTTGCTTTCTTGGTTTAAAGATAATAATTTTAAAATACCAGGATATAATATTTACAACAAAATTCAAACAATGCACATAATGGAGTCGCAGTACTGTTTAAACCATACCCGTAAGTATAACATATTAAATACCAGATTTTATGAAGACATTCAAACAGTTGCTGTGTCTGTATCAACTGGACATAGTAGTTTAACAATTCTCTGTATATACTGTCCACCTGCAAGTGGGCGAATACGAATTAATAGACTCCGTTCCATTATTAATGATCTGCCAAAGCCCATATTTATGAGTGGTGATTTTAATGCTCATCATATTGCATTCGGTTGTCAGTCAACCAAAGGTAGAGGTCAGGGGTTATTTAATTTAATTGATCACTTAGATTTATGTATTTTAAATGATGGTAGACCTACAATTATAAATCGCCCTAGACAAACTCCTTCTGCCATTGATGTAAGCTTCATCAGTGGCAGCCTTGCACCACTATGTGAATGGTCTGTACATGATGACAGATCCAACAATAACAGAGATTTCATTACATATAGATAAATATCATCTCAATTCCCTGACTGGGCAACAGACCACCATCTCCTTGGTGGAATAGTATATGTGAACAAAGTGTTATTGCTCCATATAATGCACTAAAACTATATAATAAAGAGCCTACTATTGAAAATTATATTAATTACAAAGAAAAGATGCTCAGAAAAGAGAACAATTTCAGAACAGAAAAAATTGGATGGAACAACTTGTGTAACACTTTTAATAGAAATACTCACATAAGTAAAATTTGGAATTTATTAAAATGTTCAAAGGCATAAATCATATACAGATGAGTTTATATCTCCACTCTTGGATAAATTATCAGATAATAACAATTTAATTGAAGTAGATCAATTGAACATTCTTTTGAAATTAACAATAATAACCCAAATTCTAAATGGGTCTTTACTGGATCCATTTTCATGGTCTGAATTTTAATTTTTCTGAAGTTTGCAGTCTAGACGAAATACAACTCCTGGCTTAGATGATTATCCTTACATTATAATTAAAAACTTAGATGTATCTGCCCAAAAGTTGTTTTAAAATCCTCAATTTGCTTTGGCGTAATAAATCTATTCCACAGTCATGGAAAACACAGTGTGTTGTCCCAATACTTAAGCCCGAAAAATCTGCTGAGTTTGCTAGTTCTTATAGACCAATTTCCTTGTCATCCTGTCTTGGTAAAATATTCGAAAATATGGTGAAAGTCCGTCTTGATTGGTATGTTGAATCCAAGTGTTTAATTCCACATATACAATATGGCTTCCGCAGAGGGCGTAGTGGTGCAGACAGTTTCACCTCTTTAATCTCTGACCTGAAAAATGCAAAACATAGAAAATTAAACACTGTTCGCGTATTCCTAGACATTCAAAGTGCTTTTGACAGTGTTGATCCTGGCATACTAGTTCAAATCATGTCCAGGTTAGGTGTGCCCGGGCACTTATGTTAGTGGATTTATAACTTTTCAAACAACAGGACAACCTATGCTAGGCATAACAATATTTTATATGGACCCAAATGTGCCTCAAGAGGTACAATGCAGGGTGCCACATTATCTCCATTACTGTACAATATATACACAAGTGAGATTAGTAAATATGTAAATGTCATCAGCAAATTGTAAAATATAAATATTTTACAATTTGCTGATGACTTTGTATTATACAGCAGTAATTACAACTTAGAGATTGCAATAGATAATATGAACAAATCCTTATTTCAACTATTACAATATTATATTGTTTTTTGGCAATGAAGCCTCAAATTCAAATATTATTTTAATAATGAAATTATAAATAGAGTCAATTCAAACAAATTTTTAGGAATAATACTGGACCAAAACTAACTTTTGATGAACATATTAAATATATATCCAAAATGCTCACACAGGACTAAATGTTATTAGATCACTTTGTGGTGTAACATAGGGTGCAGACCCTTTTATATATTTGTCAATATTCTATAAAAGTATTGTTAGAAGTCACTTAGATTATAGCTCACTCGCTTATATGAAGATTTTGAGACAAATCTTACTTGCTGAAAGATACTGTCTCAAATTAATAGCATTTAATAACACTCAAGTAATAAACAAAATTGTACCTTATATAGATAGATCCCCAACAACAGCACAAGGTCTACTATTTGGTAATTCTCCAACACTGTCCGATATATATCTGGAAATAGACAATAGTTTATATAAAATTAGAAAACAGTATCCACGGCCATGTTACTCTTTCTGTATTTCACATCCAATTAATGTAGTTCAACAGACAATTAAAATAATTCAGAAATGCTTAAATTTTTGGAGGAAAATACAAAGTACTATGTTATCTACACTGATGAGAGCATAGCAAGTGATTATGTACATGCTGCTCTATATGATCCACAAGCAAAATGTTCTTCAAGCTTTCAAGAGCGTTTTGTACATCCTTCTACACGAGCGGCCTGTGGCTGTTCTATACACGTCAATACAACAATTTGTTCAGGTCGTTGTTGGGGCTGCCTCGGTTCTGTAGCGCGTCAGGGATGTTCGCCGAGGCACAAGTCAATTGTTTCTATACGACCATGCGGAAACGGTGCACATCCCTGTATTTTCGGGTCAGGTCAGCCCGAACAGCATCCTGAGGGTATTAGCAGACCGTTATGACTGTCAGTCCTTAACCATTGTGCCAAGGTTCACTTACTGACTAATAAATAAATAAATAAATAAATAAATAAATAAATAATTAATAATAATAACCTCATAGGTAAATAAATATGATATAAGTCGCAATTAATGCTTTAAGTTGACATTTGAACTATATTTGACATTTAATAATTTTATAATCTTAGTGGAGCAGACCTAATTGTTTATTGTTATTTTCTTTGTTTATGCTATGTTTTGTCTATGGGTGGTTGTGTATTAATTGTTATTTATTTAAATGTATTAATGGATCACTGTTATCCGATAATAACAATTTAATTGAAGTAGATCAATTGAACATTCTTTTTGAAATTAACAATAATAACCCAAATTCTAAATGGGTCTTTACTGGATCCATTTTCATGGTCTGAATTTTTAACAAGTTTGCAGTCTAGACGAAATACAACTCCTGGCTTAGATGATTATCCTTACATTATAATTAAAAACTTAGATGTATCTGCCCAAAAGTTGTTTTAAAATCCTCAATTTGCTTTGGCGTAATAAATCTATTCCACAGTCATGGAAAACACAGTGTGTTGTCCCAATACTTAAGCCCGAAAAATCTGCTGAGTTTGCTAGTTCTTATAGACCAATTTCCTTGTCATCCTGTCTTGGTAAAATATTCGAAAATATGGTGAAAGTCCGTCTTGATTGGTATGTTGAATCCAAGTGTTTAATTCCACATATACAATATGGCTTCCGCAGAGGGCGTAGTAGTGCAGACAGTTTCACCTCTTTAATCTCTGACCTGAAAAATGCAAAACATAGAAAATTTTTATATTTATTTATATTTAAGCTAGCTAGTTTCGAGTCATAGGCCGTAGTCACCACCATAAGATGAACTTTGTTCTGTTGCCGCTCCTAAAATTATTAGAGAAACAAGTTGACTTGTTTTACCTTTTATATTTTTTCAGAGGACATTTAGTAAACATTAGGACTTACTAGCTAGCATTAATGTTCGGAATGAGACTAATTCTAAGCGACTCTCTATCAGTATGGGTACCAACAAGTTCTGTGATATGCTGATAGTGCTGTTATTTGTATCTACCTCAGTTGGTGTGTACCGCGTTTTATTTGTATTTTCTACCATCGATCTGAAACCAGAATCATCCAACCCATGTTCGCCAATGCTCTCGTATTATAACTTTCCTTTTCTTATGCTTCTTATTACATATAGTAGTAGAAATGAATGCAAGGTATAATTATAGAAATATTACTGTTGATTTTTTGACAGCCGACACTTGTATCTAGATGATGATGTGAGCAGCATGAGTGTTAGCTAGATCGGATCACGTCCTCACAATACTGCGGTGTTTCGTTCAGAGACTGTCCGAATGAAGAGGGCATCACTAAGGTAGCGAGGGCAGCGAAGCTGCAGTTTGGTTCAAGCTGCAGAATGAATGGGTCAGCTCAACTGGGTAGGGCCACGCCCTCACAGAACCAGCATGAAATAGCAGCATAATGCTGCTATGTTTGGTCTGGTGATTGTAGGGAACCTGTTTTACTGGTGATAAGATTATGTGACTGCATTATGATTTCGTGTCAAAGATGAATGTAGATGTCA
>JAGSMU010000730.1:0-14088 GCA_029286865.1 Teinopalpus imperialis
ACAAATATATACCTCATCACTCACTTCCTTACTCCTATTTAAATTTATGAATATATTCATCCGAAATAGCAGGGGTAGCCGGTCAGCCTTAGTGCGCGCTTATTCGATGAAATAAGTCTAATGTTTTCTGTATTGCCTGTCGGTGAGAACTCCTTTGAAATAGAAGCCGTTCTAGTTAGCCGGAATTAGATTATTATACACAGGCACACAGAGTAAGTAAGAGATTTATAGTATTTAATATTTATGTTATATAAATTCGTTGATCATCTCCCTCAAAATAATTTTTCTGATTATTCATATCAAGATAAATTCACGGTAAATTAATATATTCAGTTTAAATTTATAACGTTTTCTTTGTCTAATATATAACCTTTAGTCAGCTCAATATGTTTTTTTTTCAAAATAATTATCGTTCATTTGGTAAAGAACACAAGTTTTTAGTAGAACGCATTCAGTGTAAGTCTAAGTTGCAAAAATTTTTCGACCTTAAAGTTCTAATTTTATTAGTCGTAAGTGGAAATTTCGATCCTAGTCCACACAGCAAACGTACATTCTTTTTGTTATATATTTTATGATGGCTCGTTTGGTTGCCGTGAAATTTAAAATGATAAGCGTTTCTTTTACTATAGTTTCAAAAATACATTAATTTACAACCATTGATTTCGACATGTAACATCTATTTAAAACCGATGGTAGTTTTGTATTATTCGTTTCGATGTCTGTTGGTACAAAGTAAACGCGCAACATCCGCAAATTCATTTTATCACATTTTGACACCACCCTTGGCACTTCAAAATGGCCTTTATGTGCCACCACATTTTCACAAACAAAATAATAAAACAATTTACGCATTCTTAATGTGCCGTGAGATGCTTAAATTTTTCAGATTGCTTTTGTGTTTAAAATTACAATGCAAACGAATTGAACTTTTAATATTTTACGACGTTTAAGCATAGTAAAATGAATTTGGCATTTTGTATGTGAAAAATAACATCCCGGTGGGTTGTGTCCCAAATACAACTAATAAAACAAATATAAAACTATTAGCGTAAAAAAATTAAAAAGGTAATTAAATACGCTTCTCGCTTTATGTACTGTTTTAATTGTTTTGGTTTTATGATCATCTCCATTACACTAGTCTTTTAATAATCACCACCTTTTCGAGCCATCTTTGTCTACAATTTAAATTATAAAACTATACAACTAAATATTAACTAAATTCAACTTATTTATTGAGAAAAATACACCGTCAACAATATCATTTTACACTTAGAGTTTATCTTTACTAAACCCTAATGATTTGCCTTTACAGGTGTATAAGAAAATTAGTGTCTTAAAATATACGATTCTAAGGAACATTATATGCATTAAATTAATATTTTAAATAAGAGATTAAAATAAAAAAAACATTACAACAAATTAGAAAAAATTACAGACATTACGTATTGGTATAATTTCTTCTTTAAAATTACTCTCTACAAGTCATCATGCGTACATAACGCATAGAACGATTAAGAGACACACTTACCTACATTAGTCCTGCAAATGGAATATAGAACGTATTACGAATAGGTACCGGGGCGGATTGAACGGAACAGTTAAGTTGATCTGCTTTAGTAGTTTCGGAGCTACAATATTTGCATGAACAATCTTGTGTAATGTAATTATATCTGAAACATTTCGACGTTTTATAAGGAGCTCATTTTAAAACAGATAATCCAGTGTGATAATTAGCACGATATGGACAAATGTCAGTTGTATAAGCTAGAAAACGGGTAATTTTTCTTTTGAATTCTTTCTATCCCCTGAGTATGGATGTTGCGAGTGGGATTGAACACAGCCGATGCGTATTCTAGATTGTTTCGAACGAAGGAGAATACCGTAACCGAGGTTTTTACATTTTTAAATTACTTACATATACGCTTTACAAATCCAACTGCCTTCCAACTAAGTTTTACTGTGCCATCAATATATTATGTAAATTTTAGTTTGTTAAGCAAGAGAATGCCAAGATCACTAATGGTATTGCTTTCATTTAAGATATCATCATTAATTTTATAAGGAGATGGAATGATGTTTTTGTTCCTAGTAAACTTAATAATATAGGTGCATTTTTGAGGATTAAAGACCATCTTGTTTATTTCACACCAATCGTAAATTGAATTTAAGGCTTTTTGAAGTTTCTTTTATACAATGTAATAGGAGGGCAATGCAAAATTTAGTATTCCCATTATATCAATATGGGTGTTGTAATGAATCATTCAATATTTATTTTGAAGATTTCATTCATTGATTGGTTACTAGTGAATACATACAATTTATTTGTACATGATATTGATATTTTAAGCAGAAGGGCAAAAATGGATTACACATTAATCAATTAAACAATAATGAATATTAAAAATTAGTAAAATTAATTTAGGCCCCTAAAAATCATAAAATCAGTCTTGAGCATGGAAAATACTCTAAATGCGTAATGGCTTTATACTTTTAATTAAAATATCTAATAGGATTACCTCACATGAACTTTGTCACTTAAACATACTATGTGGTTATAGTCGTGTACGCCCGGGTCAAAGTTTCTAATAGTATGTGTTTTATTGTGTTATCTTTATGGACTTTGTTAGTGTGTGCACCGAAATAAATAAACAAATCTGTATATATATATATTTCAGTCGTCACTTTGTAATAAGTAGAATATTGTGGTTGTTTCTTTTAAAACCAAGTGCAATTTTGCAATAAAGTGCTTCCACGGTTTTAATTTTACACAATATAGTTATTTTTTGTTTTCTGTTGCAATAAATTATTCTGAAAACAAGCTAAAATAGATGGCGCTAAATATAGTGTACAGAGTGTTGAAACGTGCTATTTGGGTTGTCGGCAATAGATGGCGTTAACCAGATTCTTTATAATTTCTATATCGCGGTGTTGAGATTTTTTTGGAATGAATATGGATCGCAGGGCCGACAGGTTTCGTTATCGCTTCTCGGCCTTTTGGCTAAGATCAAAGTGTAGTATCTGTTCTTTTCAGCTTAATATCTGAAAGTTCCCGCACTGCGGGACCAGTATATTAAACTGATTTTTGAAAAACGACAGGATGTTCGGGGCTCGCTCCACTCCCGTCACGGGTCAACCCGGCATTGCAGTGCCGCCGGGATTGGCCCATATTATAACCAAATATATACCTCATCACTCACTTCCTTACTCCTATTTAAATTTATGAATATATTCATCCGAAATAGCAGGGGTAGCCGGTCAGCCTTAGTGCGCGCTTATTCGATGAAATAAGTCTAATGTGTTCTGTATTGCCTGACGAGTGAGAACTCCTTTGAAATAAAAGCCTATTTAGCTGGAAGGGACGAGATATACTTTCCAAAGAAGTATTTGTCGTTCGTTCGATCGCAAGGAATAGAATCAATACTACTGACCCGTTCAATCAATGGTTCAATTTCAAACGAATATATTATAGCAAAAAATAAGCAAAGCAATGGTAAACATTACAGAGAAACACGTTTCTGTAAATTTCGACTGCCTATTTTTATTTTTTGTGTATGAGTATTACTGTTGGTCCAGTGACCTCTACAGCTTTATCTAAATAGACCCGCGAGCGGTAGGCCCACCGAGTAAGGAGACAACGACGATGCTGCGAAGCGAAGCACGAAGACCGCTGCCGCACCACCATTGCGATTCGACCCCTGTGGACGAAGAACGTTGACGACAACAGAGGGGGCGATAATACAATCCGGGCCTCATGGTGAGGGTACGAAACCTCGACTCGGATCGCTATCTAAAGGGAGGACAGGATAACTTTAGAAGCGGCCTAAAACACGATTAAATCGCGTGAAGCCGCTGTACGAGGAAGACGACGTCGCGCTCGCCGGCGAGCGCGGTGTGGCGTGTCTGAATTTACGAGTGTGTGTACATGAGAAGTTTGTGTGCGCGTCTTTGACGTTGGTAGGTCCACGGTTAAGCCCTGCCGCTCGTTGCGGAAGAGGCTGATAACGTTAAAGTTAATATTTGCCGTCAGGTTATCTTCAGGCGTTATTATGGCGAATTTAGGACGTCTTCTGTTGGAGGGTATCCCTCGCTGGGATGTCGACTGCCTAGTTGCGATCTCATTTCCGTCAATATGTTCCTGCAACATAAAACAATCGTTCACATGCTCTAGAGGCCATTGCTTTAAATTTTATATTGACCAGTTTGGCTAAATTCTGATAAATGGCCAGTTTATTCGCCACCATTCCAAAGGATCCATCCCTGGAGACAAAACTGTATCGTCTATATATTTTTGGGTCTTAAAGATCGCCCTGCTATTGGCCGTTCCGGCCGGTCGTACGTTGTGCATTAATTTGTTATAATGTTTCCATAATAGGCTGTTAGATTTTTTTCTGGTTTGAACGTACCGGTTTCAGAAGTTGACGCTGTAGACCGATTTCGTTCATCTAATCAATGCGGTTACAAAGCCCATGCTTTTTAGTGCTGTCTCCAACATTTTCATTCTGAAAATATAGCTTATACCTCGGGTCTAAAAAACATAGCGGTGGTTCTGCTCTGTTCCAAATTAGAAAACCGCGTACTTACGAGATTTCTGAGAGCAGATCCTGACGGCACATTTCAACTTCGTCCGGAAAGATGTTGATATTATTTTCTTGTTGATGTATTGGACTTATGATGTTGTTGACTTGTTGAGAGCATTGGTGAGACTAATCGTTAAGGGGATGACTAAGCTTCCACTTACATATTTCTGGCCGCTCATATCTCTCGTCACTTCTTGGCATGGCTGTAGCACTGGCAAAGACTGACAGATATCCCACTCATAACTAGTGAGAGTAATATTAGTTGTGTCTTAATTACTGAGTGCGCATTTTATTTCGTCTTTTAGTTCGACAAACATTTCTATCATATAAATTGTGGAGTTCCACTTTTTTAGTTTGTTTTGTAGTTCAGTTTGTATAGTAGCGATATTGAGTGGCGTAATTTATGCAGCTTCTGAAGCATGTTTGATAATTTTCCGATTTGTATGAGATAATTAATTTACACATTTTGCTTTCAGCTTTGTTTTCACCTTTGTCTACAAAATGATCCCAAGCCAAACTTTTCTTTGGAGCCATATTTATATCTTTATGGCTATATTATTACTTAAACAAAGTTCCTAACAATTATCTATACAAAAAAGCAGTTCAAAAATCGTCTCATCTATGAACTTGCGAAATAATAATATAATAAATTATATTTAAATTCCTAACTAAAAATAGAAACCAAACAAAAAAGACAGATTTATTATTTTTACTTACTAATAGTTAATAGTTCTAAAATTGTCTTCAAATTAAATAAACTCGGGAAATAACTTATTTTATTTAAATTCTTCACTAATAAACACGTGTTCCGTTTAATTTATTTACACACTAATAGATAAAAGTTCAAAAATTGTCTTTAAATTATTAAACTCGTAACTTAAACTTAATTTTTTAAACTTCTCTGAAATCAGGCCACGTTAGCATTAGTTAGTTACTTGGTTACGTAAGAAGCTCACAATCACAAACACAACTGATAAAAACGAAAACAAAATATTTTCTTAAATATAAACAAGTCTGTTACTAGGTACTTAAATATAAATAGCTATAAAATATTTTTCATACAAGCAACGCTATGTTACATACGAACGAAAAACTTGCCTAGAAAATCAACCCGTCCCACTATTACATATTAGGAGCCTAATCGTATTCGCGATAAAAATACTTTACAAGTATCGCGGCTTTGGGCCGCCACCGACGCCATGAGCCCCATGCGTGGCGGCCTGAGCCCGCGATACCCATACCTGGTCCCACAGCTTCAGGGATAAAAATACGTGCATAGGAAATCGGTCCGTGCATTGTTATATATAAGGAGCACAATCGTATTTGCGAAACAAATACTTTCAAATATTTATTTTCGCAAATACGATTGTGTTCCTATATAAAAAGGAGGGACCGATTTTCTATGCATTTTATCCCTTGAAGCCGGGACACGGCCGCGGGCAGCACAGGTATGAGTATCGCGGGCTCACGGCGTTGACGGGCCGATTACGTCTTGAGCCCTGCGCGTACGTACATATGAAAATACGTGCATAGGAAATCGGGCAGTGTGATATTACATATAAGGAGCACAATCCTATTGCAAAAAAATACTTTGAAGCTCAATCAAGTAATTTTTGTTTCGTACATACGATTGTGCTCTTTATTTATATGACACTATGGAACGATTTTCTATGAAAGTATTTTCATACTTGCAAGTATTTGCTATCCATACCAGGGCGCCATACTTCGAAGTGCAAACCTGGTCTTTAAAACCTGGTAGCGTAAATACTACCTCACAATTTAGCTAGCCGGAATTAGATTATACACAGGCACACAGAGTAAGATTTATAGTATTTAATATTTATGTTATATAAATTTGTTGATCATCTCCTTTAAAATACTTTTCTGATTATTCATATAAAGATTAACGGTAAACACGGTAAATTAATATTTTGTTTTTAAATTTATAACATTTTCTTTTGTCTAATAACACGATAATTCAGTTTTTACGTTCACATGTAGGTTGATAACTCATAAGTATAGATTTCATTTAGTCAGTTCATCGGGTCACGCACCGGATGTGCTTGATATTGCCATCTGTAAGAACATCAATCTCGCCTTCCAAGGCATAGAGGTAATCCAAGAGCTCGCCTGATCATCGCCCCGTTCTTCTTCGGTTAGGCCCTCCGACCCAACCTCACCCTCCACCAAAACCATTGTAGACTGGCACCGACTCAGGAACGCCCTGAGGGAAGCCACATCACAAGAATGCGGCGACTCGTGCCCACGACTTATATCCCACTGAAAGTAACCGGCTGGTGCTACGTACCCTTCAGCGTGAAGTCCGATCACGCATAGCCCAGTATAGGCACGATCGGTGGGATAATCACCTTCCAACATCGAACCTTCCCATCTCGCCTACTGGCGACTTCCCAAATACCTAAAAGGGGCAACACCCAAACAATGCCTCCTTAGCGTCCTAATAAACCACCCGCCTTCTTAGACGAAGAGAAAGCCGAATGTCTGGCTGACTGAATCTCGAGCTCCAATGCTCACCGAGCACCCTACCGATCGACGCCGCTCACCATGAAATGGTTAACAGCGAGGTCGACCGGAGGAGTAAGGAACCACCTCGCGATTCCGTCACTCAAGTTACATGCACCGAAGTTGAGTCCATAATTAAAAACCTGCGACCATGCAAGGCTCCCGGCCCCGACGGTATCAGGCCCCGACGGTATCACCAACAAGATAATGAAACTCCTACCCATGTCCATTTTACACCTACTGGTGATAATCTACAACGCGGCCATATCCAAAGGCACCTTCCCGAACACCTGGAAGAAAGCCGATGTCATAGGGATTCTCAAGCCCTCAAAACATCCAACCTATCCATCAGCCTATCGACCCATAAGCCTACTTAAAGTCTTGCAGGTTTATGAAAGGCTCATCCACCCGCCTCAAGGACTTCATGCAATCCCGAGGGCTTCCAATCAATGAGCAGTTCGGGTTTCGCACCCAACACTCATGCACACATCAAGTGCACCCCATCACGGAGCACATCCTCATTAAATTTCTTCAGGGCTACCAAACTGGGGCACTTATTCTCGACGTGGCGAAAGTTGATTGCTGTCTGCACAACGCGCTCATATACAAACTATATGAGCTCGGTGTGCTGTGATATCGTACTTATCATACGAGATTTTATCCGAAATCGAACCTTTCGTTACCGCGTCGAGGGAACGCGTTCCGAGGTTCACCCCATTTGTGCCGGAGTACCACAAGGCTCTGTCCTAGGTCCTACTTTATACACACTCTACACCAACGACATACCGCGCACGCGCGGTGTAGAGCTAGCCCTTTTCGCCTATGACACCGGCCTCTACGTGTCAGGATTTAAACCAGACGCTATTTGTAAACGCCTCCAATCTGCAGCCAACACCTTAGGGAAATGGTTTCGAAATGGAGGATCGAGGTTAACCCACCAAAAGTGCAGCCATTTACTTCTCTCGGCGCAACAAAACGCCGCATCTCCAACTATAGAGTTATTTGATCGTCCAATCCTGGGAAAAGACAGTCAAATACTTAGGCGTGACATTAGATGAAAGACTCACCTTCGGTCCGCATATCAACCGCGTACGGAATCGAGCAGCGTTCGTCCCAGGTCGTTTGCACCCGTTACTTAATAAAATAGCAAAATGTCCCTGCGTAATAAAATTACACTTTACAAAGCGTGCATCCGACCCATAATGACATACGCAAGCCGCGTCTTTGCGCATGCCTCCCGCGTCACATTCACCGACTTCAGGTAATACAAAATCGTTTCATGCGCAAGGCCACCGGTGCGCCGTGGTTCTTGCGTAACGAAAATCTACACATAGATCTTGAGCTGCCGACCATAGCTCAGTACCTGAAGCAGGCTTCTCGCCGATATTACGACTCTGCCGTCACACACAGAAACCCTTTGATTGTAAGTGCCGCCACTTACAACCACCAGGGCCCAAGCCTTTCATAAAACACAACACACATACATTGCACCCTCATTTGCACCCCGCCTCGGCGCTCGGTCACCTCTCAACCCGGTGAAACTGTAAAAGCCCAGGGCTAACAGCGGTCATCAGCCCGAAAAAAGAAAAAATCAATTCAATGTGTTTTTTTCAAAATAATTATCGATCATTTCAGGTCTATTTTACGATTACGATATTACATAACATTTAGTTTGAAATTCAAATTGGTAAAGAACCAACTTTCTAGTAGAACGCATTTAGTGCAAGTCTGGTTTGGAAAATATTTTTCGATTTTAAAACGTTTTTCTAATTTTATTAGTTTAAGTGGAAATTTCTAGTTCACACATCATACGTACATTTTTTTGTTACATATTTTTATGTTGGCAATATTTATTTACGAAATTTATTAGAGATATTGAATTTAAACTGTGGCTTGTAATAGAAATAAATATAATAACAGGCTAATATTAAATAGCTCCGAGTTCAAGTTTAAAAGTTTTTTCACTGTAGTAAAAGTTAACTGTTATATATATCACAGAAATACTGCCAACACGATTGTAAGAAGCTGCATTCTTTCGCCTGTTCACCAGGAATCTGGATTTAAGACCAGTTTGATTTAGTAGAATCGTAACTTATTTTTTGAGCGTTTACGAGAAACAGGATTGGTAATTCTGTTTAGCTTTTTCACAAACACAAATATAATAACACAAATAAAAACTTGTAAACATGTAATTCACCATAAAATGCTCCAAGTTCTTCCGAGACGTATTTGGGTAGGGAATTTTCATAACCCACCACTGCCACCAAAATGTTGTACGGGAAACGTCACTAAGGTTTTTAAAAAATAAGATTTTATAAGCTAAAAGAAAACATTATATTTAGAAATGTAACTTAATACAAACTTGGAAACGGAATGACTTTGAATTAATATAATTATTAAAGAGGTCCAACCCGAACCGAGGTCTATGGCTAACTCACTGTCTTTTCTGTCTCTGCTAGACTCAAAGTCTCAAGAGTGCTGAAGAGTGATGATAGCTTAAGAGTGTGATCAGCCCTTCTGCTAGCATGAACTGAGTATATCAGATCGAAGACACATTATAATATTAAGTGATAAGTGGGGTCCATAAGTACCTCTACACCCATCTTCAACAAGGATTCAAGATGCACATGCGTTGTCTCAATAATAATATAAATAAACATAGTTAAATAAGTTATAAGTCAATATTTATAGCTTGTTAAATAAATTAAAATTTAACGGCATCAACTTCACTTGAACACAAATGGACAGTAAACTTACTTTTCTCTTACCAAAATTATAAAATTTACCACTTAAACAATAAGCGGCGTAATATTGATGTTCAAAAATATGCAAAACCAATAATACACAATTCCCTGCTAAGTTCAAATGATTTGATAAACTGAACATACGAGTAAATGCAACCTCTAAGAGCATGTCTTAAGTAGTACATATATTAACTTGTCTAATATAGCATTTTATTTATATTGTAGAATGGATGATGATAATCTCAAGATGCCGTACGTTATTACGCTAGAGGCGGAGATGGAATAGCGCCTTCTTACCCCTGTAATTGTACAGCAAGACATAGATATGAGTTCTTTGTTGGAACCTTTTTGAGTTGCTAAATGTGTATCAAGGATTTTGTATATCAAAATTTAAATAACCATTATTTTTATTTAATATTAATTATATAAATATAGGCATAGTATAAGATCTTCTTATATTTTTTAAAAAAATTTTACGCTAATAGTTTTATATTTGTTTTATTAGTTGTATTTGGGACACAACCTACCAGGGTGTTATTTCTTCACATACAAAATGCCAAATTCATTTTACTATGCTTTAACGTCGTAAAATATTAAAAGTTTAATTCGTTTGCATTGTAATTTTAAACACAAAAAACAATCTGAACAATTTAAACATCTCACGGCACATTAAGAATGCGTAAATTGTTTTAATATTTTGTTTGAAGTGTCAAGGGTGGCGTCTAATCTAAATGAATTCAAATAAAATCTAATAAAAATGAATTTGCGGACGTTAAAAGGGTTTACTTTGAACCCACAGACATCGAAACGAATAATACATAACTACCATCGGTTTTTAAATAGATGTTAAATGTCGAAATCAATGATTGTAGATTAATGTATTTCTTGAAACTATAGTAAAAGAAACAGTTATCATTTTAAATTTCACGGCAACCAAACGAGCCATCATAAAAATATATAACAAAAGAATGTACGTTTGCTGTGTGGACTAGATCGAAATTTCCACTTACGACTAATAAAATTAGAATTTTAAGGTTGAAAAATATTTTGCAACTTAGAATTTACACTGAATGCGTTCTACTAAAAACTTGTGTTCTTTACCAATTTGAATTACATACTAAATGTTATGAAATGAACGATAATTATTTTGAAAAAAAACATATTGAGCTGACTAAAGGTTATCAACCTA
The DNA here is from genome assembly GCA_029286865.1 of Teinopalpus imperialis. Lineage (NCBI taxonomy): Eukaryota > Metazoa > Arthropoda > Insecta > Lepidoptera > Papilionidae > Teinopalpus > Teinopalpus imperialis. Next base: position 11,034 of record JAGSMU010000730.1, read on the forward strand.
CTACGTGTGAACTTAAAAACTGAATTACCGTATTATTAGACAAAGAAAACTTATTAAAATAGATGGCGCTAAATATAGTGTACAGAGTGTTGAAACGTGCTATTTGGGTTGTCGGCAATAGATGGCGTTAACCAGATTCTTTATAATTTCTATATCGCGGTGTTGAGATTTTTTTGGAATGAATATGGATCGCAGGGCCGACAGGTTTCGTTATCGCTTCTCGGCCTTTTGGCTAAGATCAAAGTGTAGTATCTGTTCTTTCAGCTTAATATCTGAAAGTTCCCGCACTGCGGGACCAGTATATTAAACTGATTTTTGAAAAACGACGGGATGTTCGGGGCTCGCTCCACTCCCGTCACGGGTCGGCCCGGCATTGCAGTGCCGCCGGGATTGGCCCATATTATAACCAAATATATACCTCATCACTCACTTCCTTACTCCTATTTAAATTTATGAATATATTCATCCGAAATAGCAGGGGTAGCCGGTCAGCCTTAGTGCGCGCTTATTCGATGAAATAAGTCTAATGTTTTCTGTATTGCCTGTCGAGTGAGAACTCCTTTGAAATAAAAGCCGTTCTAGCTAGCCGGAATTAGATTATTATACACAGGCACACAGATTAAGTAAGAGATTTATAGTATTTAATATTTATGTTATATAAATTCGTTGATCATCTCCCTCAAAATAATTTTTCTGATTATTCATATCAAGATAAATTCACGGTAAATTAATATTTTCAGTTTAAATTTATAACGTTTTCTTTGTCTAATAATACGGTAATTCAGTTGTTAAGTTCACACGTAGTAGGTTGATAACCTTTAGTCAGCTCAATATGTTTTTTTTCAAAATAATTATCGTTCATTTCATAACATTTAGTATGTAATTCAAATTGGTAAAGAACACAAGTTTTTAGTAGAACGCATTCAGTGTAAATTCTAAGTTGCAAAATATTTTTCAACCTTAAAATTCTAATTTTATTAGTCGTAAGTGGAAATTTCGATCTAGTCCACACAGCAAACGTACATTCTTTTGTTATATATTTTTATGATGGCTCGTTTGGTTGCCGTGAAATTTAAAATGATAAGCGTTTCTTTTACTATAGTTTCAAAAAATACATTAATTTACAACCATTGATTTCGACATTAAACATCTATTTAAAAACCGATGGTAGTTTTGTATTATTCGTTTCGATGTCTGTTGGTACAAAGTAAACACTTTTAACATCCGCAAATTCATTTTTATCACATTTTTGACACCACCCTTGGCACTTCAAAATGGCCTTTATGTGCCACCACATTTTCACAAACAAAATAATAAAACAATTTACGCATTCTTAATGTGCCGTGAGATGCTTAAATTTTCAGATTGCTTTTGTGTTTAAAATTACAATGCAAACGAATTGAACTTTTAATATTTTTACGACGTTTAAGCATAGTAAAATGAATTTGGCATTTTGTATGTGAAAAAATAACATCCCGGTGGGTTGTGTCCCAAATACAACTAATAAAACAAATATAAAACTATTAGCGTAAAAAATTAAAAGGTAATTAAATACGCTTCTCGCTTTATGTACTGTTTTAATTGTTTTTGGTTTTATGATCATCTCCATTACACTAGTCTTTTAATAACAACCACCTTTTCGAGCCATCTTTGTCTACAATTTAAATTGAAAACTATACAACTAAATATTAACTAAATTCAACTTATTTATTGAGAAAAATACACCGTCAACAATATAATTTTACATTTTACACTTAGAGTTTATCTTTACTAAGCCTAATGATTTGCCTTTACAGGTGTATAAGAAAATTAGTGTCTTAAAATATACGATTCTAAGGAACATTATATGCATTAAATTAATATTTTAAATAAGAGATTAAAATAAAAAACATTACAACAAATTAGAAAAAATTACAGACATTACGTATTGGTATAATTTCTTCTTTAAAATTACTCTCTACAAGTCATCATGCGTACATAACGCATAGAACGATTAAGAGGAGCACACTTACCTACATTAGTCCTGCAAAATGGAATATAGAACGTATTACGAATAGGGTACCGGGGCGGATTGAACGGAACAGTTAAGTTGATCTGCTTTAGTAGTTTCAGACTACAATATTTGCATGAACAATCTTGTGTAATGTAATTATATCTGAAACATTTCGACGTTTTTATAAGGAGCTTATTTTAAAACAAGATAATCAGTGTGATAATTAGCACGATATGGACAAATGTCAGTTGTATAAGCTAGAAAACGGGTAATTTTTCTTTGAATTCTTTCTATCCTTTTTATATGGATGTTGCGAGTGGGATTGAACACAGCCGATGCGTATTCTAGATTGTTTCGAACGAAGGAGAATACCGTAACCGAGGTTTTACATTTTTAGGTACTTACATATACGCTTTACAAATCAACTGCTGCCTTCCAACTAAGTTTTACTGTGCCATCAATATATTATGTAAATTTTAGTTTGTTAAGCAAGAGAATGCCAAGATCACTAATGGTATTGCTTTCATTTAAGATATCATCATTAATTTTATAAGGAGATGGAATGATGTTTTTGTTCCTAGTAAACTTAATAATATAGGTGCATTTTGAGGATTAAAGACCATCTTGTTTATTTCACACCAATCGTAAATTGAATTTAAGGCTTTTTGAAGTTTCTTTTTATACAATGTAATAGGAGGGGCAATGCAAAATTTAGTATTCCCATTATATCAATATGGGTGTTGTAATGAATCATTCAATATTTATTTTGAAGATTTCATTCACAGATTGGTTACTAGTGAATACATACAATTTATTTGTACATGATATTGATATTTTAAGCAGAAGGGCAAAAATGGATTACACATTAATCAATTAAACAATGAATATTAAAAATTAGTAAAATTAATTTAGGCCCTAAAAATCATAAAATCAGTCTTGAGCATGGAAAATACTCTAAATGCGTAATGGCACATACTCCGGGCTCAGTACCTGGGCACTGGTGATGATACGTTGTTGCGCCAGTGGCGGAAATGTTCTGACAGGGGATTGCCTGGGCACTGG
>JAGSMU010000731.1:0-14982 GCA_029286865.1 Teinopalpus imperialis
TGATGATACGTTGTTGCGCCAGTGGCGGAAATGTTCTGACAGGGGATTGCTGCTCTGCGTGTCCCTCTGATGGCGGAGGGCACAGCGAATTAACAGAGTTACATTTCCTCTTGATTTCCGTATCCGGAGGAAAGGCAACCGACCGATGGTGCACGTGGGAGCTGAGCGATACGTCGTTCTCAGTGTCAATGCGAAGATGAGATTGCATTTCTCCTTGATCAAAGTATCCGGGGAAAGGCAACAAAATGATAATTAATTATTATTAGAGACTGGTGACGATATATCGTTTCTCAGTGCCTAATGCTCATAGTGGAGGACGAGCTCGGTATTGCACTCACACTGCCGCCGGGCACTCAACCGTCCCAAAACTGGGGAGTTACGTCCGGCTCTCCCAGCGCGCCGTAACCGCTGTACTTTCGTCAAAGACCCCAGTGTTGACGATAATGAAGAGTACGTCGAAGTGCAGCGGGCGGAGGCTTGCCTTAATTGGCCAAACCCGCGAGGAAGTAAATCTCTATAAAAATCAGACAGCGAAGTCTTAAAAACCTGTGGTACCGGACGCCCCCACGGTATGTAGTCTTACTTGGAAAGGCGTAACCCGAGGTCGACCGTTTTCGATCCAAACTCATTAGAATAACAATGAGCAAACAATTTCTAAGATGCAGGGTGGATAGTGACGATGACACGAGCGACGTGCTTAGCGTGATCCTCGATGAAAGGAGGGATAGCAGGGGAAAAACGTCCTTCTAAGGACGCAGAGATCGGTATTGGTCGGCGATGGGCCAAAGAGGCGCAGGAAGTGGTCGGGGAAGGAGCAGCAACATCTGCCAAACGAGGTCGGGACGACCCCAACGACTGGGGAGTACGTGGAAGCGCTACCCAGGCTAAAATGGCGTTGGTGGCCACTAAAGAAGCGGAAATGAGGGTAGAGGCAGGCGGAATTAACATCGTCGTCTCGTCCAGCTCCGGGCCGGCAGGATAACAACCTGTCGGAGTCGTCGTCCAACGATGGCGACTTCGAGCCGGCGTCGGGGCTGCAAGAAAGGATCGAGGACAGCGTCGGTCATCTCCCATGTGGCCCCAAGGTCAAAGAACCTTAAGGGCGTGTGGGTGAAGGCGCTGAAGGAGGCTGCAGAGAACGTTAGCGAGACCGCAAAGACTCTGCGGCGACGCTGGCTACCCTCAGAGGACAAAGGAAGCTGCGGGCGGACAACGCTCGACTCCAGGCAGAAGTGTCACAACTGGCGAGGAAGGAGGTGGCCTACTTGCATGCCGGGTAGATCGGCCTAACCAGCGAACCGAGGGAGAGGAGAAGGGGAGGAGCTAGATGCGTTCGATCATTGACCAGGTAGGGTCAATGATCAGCTGGGATGCTACGTTGGAGGACCGCCTCTTACCGGAGAAGCGCCTCCTGTCCCCACTGGCGTCGGATAAGAGACCGGATGCGATGCCCGGTCCTATGTCAACTCTTCGCAGCCTTCCCAGGCACCGGAGATGCGCTGCAAGGCCACCTGTCCAGGGCGGCCAGCGTTAAACCGGCTGTCGCAGGGTCTTCTGTGGCCCCAAAACACCCTGGGAGGCGGGAGTGAACCTGCGGGCCGAACGAAGACGGCAACTGAGTCCCTTCACCACCGGCACCTGAGTCTGTAGGGAACAGCCCTGGACTACGGTGGTGAAGAAGGGACTCCCAAGAGGATGGGAAGGCAGCAGCGAAAGGTCAGCGAACCCGCAGGAGGCAGTCAAGATCGCAACTCCACGATCCTCTGCTGTGGTTGTGACCCTGGAGCCTGAGGAGAAGCTGTGGCAAAGGGGGCGTCACTTATATCGAGGTAATAACCGAGGCGAAGGCGAAAAATAAACTAGCCTCCCTCGGTAACTGAGATGCGCTTCCGTATCTGCGCCACCCGGGGGCTCAGATGTTCGAGATCCCCGGCACGCGGACTGTAACCAAGGCGGACGCCCTGGCTCAAAATTGAGCGAGGTGCTTGCAGCAGCGGGGCAAGCAAGTGCAGTGTCAGACCGATGAAGACTGCTGATGAAGGTGTCCGGTCTTGACGACTCCCGCCACAGCAGAGGAATCGTTGCGGCGGTAACGAAGGCTGGCGGCTGTCCCAAGGACGTCGTCAAATGCAGTGATGAGGTCTACGGTATCACGGGCCTTGGGATGGCCTGGGTCCGATGCCCCGTGGCTGCCGCCAAAAAGGTAGCTGCGGCGACGCCTGATAGTCTCATGGGTGGCAGCCGAGGTGAAACTCGAAGCCCTCACCTCTTGGGGTGCTTCCGCTGCTTCGGGCGGGGCACGTGAGGGCTCAGTGCGACGCACCGATTGACCGGGGGAGTTGTGCTGCCGCTGTGGTCAGCCTGGTCACAAGGCGGCACTATGCTCCGCTACCCGCGTTGTGCCGTGCGTCGCCGCTAAGAGCTCGGCAGACCACAGGATGGGGAAGGCCTGCAACGCGCCTTCAAGGCGAGAGCCGGTCGCCCGTTGCCACCTCGGCAACCAACCAGCCAGCCGATGGAGGAGGAAGCGTCCCGAGACGGGACCACTCCACAGCCGCCGCAGAGGGAAGGTGAGAGCGTAAAGCGTGCTCAATTCCCACTTACGACCTCGGAAGCGTTGGACACGGGGAGGTCTGTCGCTCCAATACGAGTCAGCGAGGTGAGAGCGCGCCGGTGTTCCCGTGCGCTCTCTCAGCCACAGGAGTCCAATCTGCCGGGGGCTGAAAACTGGCCGCCACCCGCTGTGCGCGGAAGAATGCTCTGGCGTACCCGCATGCACAGTACTTGGGTGGAGCGAAGGAGCACCGTGGGGTTTTAGTCGGTGCAGGTCCGACGCCGCCCGCCCTCGTCCCCGCGGGGGCGGTATGCGTAGGCATTTCCCCACGAAAAAAAAAAAAAAAAAAAAAAAAAAAAAAGGTTAGGTTAGGTTGGGGTGCCACGTCGAAAACCTCCTCGAGTGCCTGAATGGGTGAATTTCCCTTTGATACTGTATCCGGGAAGGCAACGCCGGACAACCACCCTGGAGCGCTGGTGATGACACGTTGTTGCCAGTGGCGGGAATGTGTTCTGACAGGGGATAGCTGCTCTGCGTGTCCCTCTGATAAGCGGAGCTGCAGGTGTGGGGGATGCATTTCCTCTTGATTTCCATATCCGGAGGAAGAGGCAACCAGGCTGTCGTGCGCATTGGGCACTGGTGACGATACGTCGTTCTCAGTGTCCAATGCATAGTGAAGTGCATTTCTCCTTGATCAAGTATCCGGGGAAAGGCAACAAATGATAGTAGGTATTAGGAACTGGCGACGATATATCGTTTCAGTGCCTAATGCTCAAAGTGGAGGACGGAGCTCGGTGTGCACTCACACACTGCCTCCGAGCACAACCGTCCAAAACTAGGGGAGTTACGTCCGGCTCCACCAGCGCGCCGTAACCGCTGTACTCTCTTCAAAGACCCCAGCGCTGACGATCATGGGGTACGTTGAGGTGCAGTGGAGCGGGGAGGGCTTGCCTTAATTGGCCGGCCCGCAGGAAGGATCACTCTATAAAACCAGACAGCGAAGTCTTAAAAACCTGTGGGTACCGGGCGACCCCACAGTATGCAGCCTTGTCTCCGGAATGGGCGTCACCCGGGGATCGACCGTTTATATCGGCCTATATCGTAGGAATCAAAATGGAATACCGAAACAAACAAAATGCACGGACTGGATAGTGATGACAGTGACTCGCAATGAAGTGTGGAGTCACTTGAAGATGGTAGACGAAGCGGCGGAGAAACGTCGCTGGACGCATTTTCTAGCTCTGGTCGATTACGAAGGCCATGACAGTGTGCTTGGGTACGGCAAGGACATCTGCCAAAGAGGTCGAGGCGACCCCAACAACAGAGAGGTAGGCCTTGCGGAGCAAAAATGGCGTTAATTGTCAGCGCGAAGCGGAACTGAGGGTGGAGAGCAGAGGCGAATTGTTGCGGCGACTCGAAGCTCGCACCGGCAAATCTACCTTTCGAGTCGTCATCGAACGATAGCGACTTCGGGTGGCAACAGACCTAGAGATGGTCGAGGGACAGCGTTGGCGTCATCAACATGGTTGCCACCGGGTCAAAGAACCTAAGGAACAGCTTCGTTCGTGCCGCTTAAAGGGCTGCGGAGACCGTGACGGAGATATCAGTCTCTCCTACGACGCTGTACCTCTGACGAAACGCAGGCTACAAAGCTGACAACACTCGCCTCAGGTGAAGTCTCGCAGCTGCGGAGGGTGGCCTACCTGCGGATGCAAATTAGACAGGCCAGCAAACCCTGACCCAGTTCCGGCGGAAGGTGAAGAAGGGCTCATTCGTTCGATCATTGATCAGGTGGGGTCAATGATCCAACGCGAATTGCGGCGTTGGAGGATCGCCTCCCTTCCAAGCGCCTCCACTTCCTCCACTGGCGGCGGATACGAGGGAGGTTTTAGGTGCCCAGCACCTCACCCAGCCATCGCCTTCCCCGGGTCCCGGCAATCACGAGGGCCGCCGGCCAAAGCGACTGTCGCAGGGTTCTAAAACTCCGGAAGCCTCCTAAAGGCGGGAGCGAAGAACCCACAAGGAGACAGAGAGAGACAGCAGTGTCCCAATCACAACCACCGACACGCCAGACCTTGTGACATGGAATACGGTTGTCAAGGGGCTGAAGAAAAGGAGGGGAAAAAAGGCGGTTATGAGTCCAGCAAACCTGCAAAAGGCCGGTCAGTTGTGACTCCACGATCGTCAGCTGGTGACCCTGGAGCCGGAGGCCGCAGCTGCAGAGTCACCTACATTGACGTCGCGAAAACCGAAGGCGAGGCGAAGATAAACCTCGCCTCCCTCGCGCCGAGATGGGTTTCCCGCGTCTGCGCCACAGGGGCTCACATGTTTGAGATTCCAGCGCGGACAGCGGCGATAAAGGCGGACGCCCTCGCTCAAAAAACTGGGGCGGTGCTCGCCGCAGCGAGAAAAGCAGGTGCAGGTGTCAGACCGGCAGGAGCTGCAGAGGTCAAAGTATCCGGTCTGGACGACTCTGCCTGATGGAACGGTGACGGCCGTGACGAAGGCAGGTGGCTGTCCCTAAGGGCTGTGAAATGCGGTGAGGTCGTGCGGTATCCCACGGGCCTTGGGATAGCCTGGGTCCGTGTCCTGTTGGAGCTGCCAAAAGGTGGCCGCCAATGGGCGACTAATGGTATCGTGGGTGGCAGCCGTGGTCAGCTGGTGGGACCTCACCTCTGAGTGCTTCCGGTGCCTCAGGAAAACCGGTCGTATTGAGGGGCTCAGTGCGTCGCCCACCGCAGTCGATCGTGAGAACTGTGCTTCACTGGTCAATCTGGCCGCAAGGCAGCACAGTGCTCCGCCAACCCGCGTTGCGCTGTGTGTGTCGCAGCCAGCAAACCGGCGGACCACAAGATGGGGAACCAAGGCCGCAAGGGCCGCTTTAAGAGTGGAAAAGTTTGTCCGCCCGCTGCCACCCTGGGCACCCGGCAACTCAGCCGCAAGGGACGGTTGAAGCAATGGAGGAGGAACGATCCCGTGACCACCGAGACCGTCCGCAGCCGCCGCCGGGGAAGAAAAGCGTAAAGCATACCTACTTCCCCGAATTTCGACTCGGGCTATGGGCCGAGGTCCGTAGTTCAACATGAGTCAGTGAGGTGAGAGCGCGCCCGGTGTTCCCGCGCGCTCTCATAAAGGTTAAAATGGCCGGGGCCTGCGTCTAGCAAGCCGCCCTGGCTGTGCACGCGGAAGAATGCTCACGCGCGCCCGTATGCACAGCACCAGAGTGGGCAGAAGGAACACCGTGGGGTTTTGGTCGGTGCAAGTCGGTATAACCCGCCCTCGTCCCCGCGGGGGCGGGCATGCGTAGGCATTTCCCCACGAAAAAAAAAAAAAAAAAAAAAGGTTAGGTTAGGTTGGGTTAGGTTAGGATAGGTTGGGTTAGGTCCCCCGAAGGAGGGTTCCACGCTGTCGTAGCGGGGGCTTATTAACCGTGGTGTGGGTTAACACGGTGAAGCTAGAAGGAACCCAAATGGCCGACACAAAGGCGTTCAAGGCCGACCCGAGGAGGCCGCTCCAGGCGGCGGGCTGGAGGCCGCCCTGGATGCGTGTCCGGTGGGCTGCGGGGGTGCGGATGGACCGGGTAGGGGCCGTCTTACGCACCATCCGCAGCTCGAGCCGTCGCACCCGGAGGAGGTAGTGTATCTCCCCTATCCTCCCGCGGCTCAAGCTGAGGTCTCACTGCTGAAGCGGCCGTGGTGGGGCCGCGGAGTTCAGTGAGTGTGGTTGTCCTGCGCTCTCCCCTGTCCTCCGCAGCCGAACATTGGGGTTGGCAGCGGGAGCCCTATCCGCCAGGCCGCAGGGGGCTGGGGTTTCCTGGCCCCCCACTTGGCCTCTGGGGGCGGACTCCGGAGTCCCGCTTCCCACCCACAGAAGGAGGCCGGGGTTGGAGGGCGCGTCCGTGTTCCGGCGCGCCCTGCCTGGGAGGAGGCGGAGGGGGATGTCTCGGAGGAGGGGCCGGCTTGCGGCCAGCGCAGGCAGGAGATGGAGGTGTGCGAAAGCGTTCCCGTAACCCCGCCATACGCGACGAAGGTGGAACACCATGGGGTTTTAGTCGGTGCAAGTCCGGCATAACCCTGCCCGCTACCAGGGAATGGGTATGCGTAGGCATTTCCCATGTAAAAAAAGGTTAGGTTAGGTTGGGTTGGGGTGCCACGTCCAGAAAACCTCCTCGAGTGCCTGGTCGTTGTATTTCCCTTTGATGCACTGTGTATCCAGGGGAAGGCAACGCCGGGACAGTACACCCTGGGCACTGGTGATGATACGTTGTTGCCAGTGGCGGATGTTCTGACAGGGAGGATAGCTGCTCTGCGTGGTCCTCTCACTTAAGCGGAGGTACCGCGGAGTGGCGGGGGTTGCATTTCCTCTTGGTTCCTCCCGGAGGAAGGCAACCCGAACAATAATTGCACGTGGGCTGGTGACGATGCGTCGTTCTCAGTGCCCAATGCGAGGTGAAGTTGCATTTCTCGCCGTTTTTCTGTATCCAGGAAAGGCAGCAAATGATGGTGGTATTGGGAACTGGGGACGATATATCGTTTCCCGGCGGTGCCTATGCTCATAGTGAGGGCAGGCTCGGTGTGCGTTTTACTGCCACGGGCACTCAACAAATCGAGTGTTGTGGGAGGTTGTTTCTCCTTGATTTCTGTATCTGGGGAAAGGCAACAAATGATAGTAGGTAATAGGAACTGGTGACGATATCGTTTCAATTGCCTAATGCATAGTGGAGACGGGCTCGGTGGCTGCACCCGCTGCCATGGCACTCAACCGTCAAAACTGGGGAGTTACGTCAGCTCTCCCAGCGCGCCGTTACCCGCTGTACTCTCTTCAAAGAGACCTCCAGTGGTGACGTTAATGAGGTACATCGAGGTGCAGTGGGCGGAGGCTTTACCTTAAAGCCCGCGGAAGGATCACTCTATAAAACCAGACAGCGAAGTCTTTAAAACCTGTGGGCGTTCCGGACGCCCCCACAGTATGTAGTGTAATCCACGGAAGGCGTCACCGGGGACCGACCTATATTCGTTCCAAACTCGTGGGATTTACTATGGGAAAACAAAATCAAGGGAGGAGAAGGTAAGGAGAAGGAGATAGTGAGGAGAGCGACTCAATGCTTGGCGCTGGAGTCTGCAACAGGAGTCATCGGTCGTAACACCTAGGGACCAAAACAAGAGGGAGGAGCCGTGACGGTGGCAGCAGTGCTCCCAGCACAGGACAGGCGTGGGCGGTTTGTGCGCCCAGAGCACGCCTGCAGTTTCAACCAGCGAGCGACGGAGGAAGTCTGATGCGTCATTCACATCCACCATCGGAGGTGTCACAAGGACTATAGGAAAGAAGGAGGGCCAAAGCCTCGCAATGTCGCGGGAAGCAAAGGGGACGCAGCAGTAGTCCACGGACGTGGGTAGCTGACGCGCGGGGATAGGGAAGGGTATATGGGATCCTACAGTGGCCCAAATTAAGACTAGGGCAAGCCGGTCTCCCAAAACCACGACCATCTGGGTAGAGACATGGAGGAAAGTCATTACGGACCTTGAATTGCCTGCATCAGGTCAGCCTACCCTGACAGTGGACAAGGTGGCCAGACAAATCTTGCAACCTAAAGAAGTCGTTTGTTGCAGCCTACAGGTGGCCTCCAGAATGGTCGAGGCAGCCTCCTCGGAGTTAGCACGGCGGAGTCCCTGCCTCCCTAGTTTTGAGAGGAGGCTGGAGCGCAGAATGCTGAGGACTGCGCTCGCAGCTCACCTTAGAGCTAACAGAAATGAGTAGGGAGTCTGACGGAGGAGCTCAGGTGCTCTCCGGAGCACTTGAGAACCCCGGTAGCAAGAGGACGTCCAGGCAAGGCTGCCGGCCCAGCTCCACGGTGTGGGTTGGACTCAAAGTCAACATGGAGCGTATCCAGTGTACTTATTGATACAGAGCTGGCCACTTTCGGAGTGCAAGCCCTGTGAAACCCTGGAACCCTCTCAGGATCAGGAGCCTGTCGTCAGGTCATGCAAGAAGCGTGGCACGACAAAGCGCACCCAGCCAGCGGCTCCCACGTGCCTCCCGCGTCTACCGCGCCTCCCGTTAAGCCAGTAGAGACCGGCCAGGCAGTTCCTGCGCCGCAAGCGTGTGTGACTGACAGTGGCCAGCCGTAAGGCAAAGAGGGCGGCTGCTCAGAGTTACTCAGTAACAAAAGCAGCACGACCCGGGCGCCGGCCAAAGGCAGCTCTAAACGGGCAAAGCAGTGGTGAAGCCTGGGGGCTGCCGAGCTCTGCGGCCATTACGGTCACCGATGCCCGGCGGGCACAGTCGGGTCAGTACGCCCGCAGTCGCTGGCTGCAGCGGGGAAGCGAAAGATCAGGCTGGCGGACTGCGGTGATGACACAGTACGGGCAGGAGGGCGGTAACAGGGGCGTTGATACTGGAGGTATCTGGCCCCGACGCTGCGCCTCTGGGCCGACGTGCTCGCGCCGCTAAAATGCAGGAGGCAGCAGCCGACATGGACGTGCAAATAGCGCCCGCACGAAGACCGGCAATTGCGGTGATGGACCTCGATGGGTCCGTTACTCCAGCTTGGAAGTTGCAGCTGCGGTTTGCTGCCCGAGGTCAGGAGGCTGCGCTGTCATGGGCGACGTGAGAGGTGGGTACAATCCGACGCACCTTCACGTCTAGGGCAGTGTGGAGTGCGGTGTCCACTAGGGGCCGTGCAGAGCTGGCGGCGGCGAAGTGCGTCCGCATAGGATGGACGGCTGCAAAGGTGAGGTGCTGGCAGCAGGGCGCTGCAGTGCCACCGTTGCCTTGGTGGGGCATCCGCAGTAAGTGCCTCAACGAGGACCGCAGCGCGCGCTGCTACGCCTGTATGGTGAACATGGGCACAAGGCAAGCCAGTGCACTGCGGCCCACCCTGGAAGTGCCATTGTGTGGGACCTTGGCCGTCAATCCAGCCATCGACTGGGGACCAAGGCCTGTGCCAAAGGGAAGGCAAACGGACAGGCAGCCACCCGAGTGCGCCGGGAGGCCGTGGAGCTTCACCTTCGATAGAAGGGTGAAGATCCCTCCCAAACCAACCTGAACCACTGCCGCGGGGCGCAAGACCTGCTGCTGCAAGCCCTCTCCCAGGTGGTCAGTTTGCATTGGCGGTAGCAGCGGAACCCTACCGGGTCCCGGACCATCCTCACTGGTTCAGTGACATTGGGGTTCTGTTGCTGTCACTGGGGTGGTGGAGGAGGATCCTCCCCTGCTCCCTGATTGCCAGGGGCAGGGATTCGTTGCAGTGGAGTGGGGTCTCCTTGCAGTTGTGGGCGCGTTTCTCCCAATAGGTACCCTCGCCGCTTACAGAGGCGTACCTGGACGGGTTAGGCGACTGCATCCAGGAGTACCTTCCCCGTCCTGTGCTTGTCCTGGGTGACTTTAACGCTCACTCCAGATCGTGGGGCTCCACCCGGGACAATGCAAGGGAGAAAACCGGTGCTAGAGTGGGCGGCGGGACTCGACCTCCGAGCTGAATCAGAAGTCCATGGCACCTGCGTGCGATGGCAGAATCGATAGTCGGCCTGTCTTGGGCGGCCTTCTGCCACACGCATGGTGTCGGGATGGAGAGTAGCGGAAGAATTGGTCACACTATCGGACCACCGCCACATCGTACTCAGGTGGCGCTCCGCTCTCCCGGTGCTACCCGCCCAGCAGCAGCGGCCCGCCCGCGGCGGTAGTGAGACCCTCAAGCGGCTCGACATGGGTAATGCTCGAAGCTGCAACCATCGCCGCGGCCTGGACGAAAGGACCATAATGGGGTCTTGCCCGATCAGCAGAAGCGACCTGGTTCCGGGCTGATGACGTCCATCTGTGACGCCTCGATGCCTCGGACCGGGTCCCCAAGCTCAGGGCGGTGCTGGTGGTCCCGGAAGATATAGCGCAGTTGCGCATGCAATGTTTACGGGCTCGACGCCAGTACACCCAGGGCCGAAAGAAGAGCAAGCCACAGCCGAAGAAAGGCGAGTATGCCCGGCTTACAGAGGCGCCACAAAAAGCAACTCCAACTCGTGATCGAAATACGCTGGAGTCTCGGTCCTGGAGCCCGAACTCCTCGAGGCTGGACAGGGACCCATGGGGCCGTCCGTACAATTTGTGCTAGGCGAAGCTACGACCATGGGTCCCTCCGTTGACGGAGGACCCTGGACCCTACTTTTTGTGGGAGGAGTGGTTGCGGCCCCTCTTTCCCCTGGGGCCCAGGACAGCCTCGCACCCTCCACATCACCGTCCAGACCAGATTGCATGGTCTGACGAGTTTAGAGTGACCAATGAGGAGTTGGACCCGATACGCAGAGTAGGGCGCCTCGGGCGAGAACACAACCAGGCCCCGACGGAATTCCTGGGTGGGCGGGTGCTTGCTCTCGCCGCCGGACTGGGAGACTGAGACAGCTGTTCAGCAGCTGCCTGCGAATCCAGTGTCTTCCCTCAGTCTGGAAGGAGCAGGATGGTGCTCCTGAAGAAGGATGGCAGGACCGCGGAATCTCCCTCCGCGTACCGACCCATTTGTTTGCTGGATGGGGGCGAACCGCAAATTGTTCCGAAGAATAATAGCCGTCCCTTCAACGCACCACGTCAAGTGGGCCCCGGTTGTCCGGACGGCCCGGTTCGGCTTTCGGCGGACGCGATCGGCTGTGGACACACGATCCCTTCGCGTCGAGGGCAGGCGCAGCGGGCAGTTACCCGGGGCGGTGTGGCATTTAACGGTCAACCTTGACATTGTCAATGCCTTCCAATTCGCTACCCTGGGGGACGATCAGAAGGAGGCTCTGGTGTACCGGTGAAATTGCCTCCCCTGCAACACTGTCCGGGCCTACTTGAACGATAGGTGCGGCATCCAGTACGTGGGTCGTACCGCGTCTGTCCACCGGAGGGAGGTGAACGCGAAGCCGCAAGGGTCGTGTTGGGTCCACAACTGTGGAACCTCGCGTACGGCTGCAGTCCTGCCGTCCCGATCTTCCATCGGCGTAAGTGAACGCTACGCAGATGACACTCACTGCACTGGCCGGCAGGGACAGTTTCGAGAGCACCATCCGGCGCTGAGCTTGGGGTAGCATGCGTCGTGGATAAAATCCACGAGCTGGGTGTGGATAGCGCCTCATAAGACCGAGGCGCTTTGGTTCCACAAACTCCCCAGGAGGAACCGCCCCAGCTTGACGGTTCGCGTTGGTGACGTGCAGGTCCAGTGGGACCGACGATGAAATATCTCAGTCTCACCCTGGACGGTCGTTGGGGCTTCGAAGAGCACTTCGACCGCCTGGTCCCGCGGATCGAGAGGTATTAGGTGCCATGCCGTGCTTCCCGGGGGCCCCAGGGAAGAGTCCGCCGCCTCTACGCGGGAGTCCTCGTGCGATCGATGGCCCTCTACAGGGCGCCCGGCCATGGTCACATCGACTAACGGGCGTCCCGTCGCTGCAGAGCTAAACTTAGTAGCCTGCGAGGATGGCCATCAGGATCGCGCGTGGATATCGCACGATATCATTCGAGGCGACCACTGCTCCTGGCTCGGTTTCCCACCACTGGAAATCCTGGCGGAGATAGGATGCACGGGTTTATACTCGTCTTCGCATTCCCCACGAGGAAACCGAGCCCCTGGATGCGGGAGGTGCGTAAGCCAGGAGCCGCAAGCGATACGCTGGAGGTGTAGCGCGAGAGGCTCCATAGGCCACGTTACTCGCGCCAGCGCATTCTTAGCGCTCTGCCTTGAACTTCGAAGCTTAGCTCCGTTTGAGGGAAGGGGCGCATGTCACCTATAGACTGACGCAGGTGCTCACTGGGCATGGATGCTTCCGGAGAGTACCTGAACAGAAGGATTGGACGCAGATCATCAGCACCCAGTGATGCCACCACTGTGGCGGGGACCGGGATTCCCGCACAGCACACGCTCGCTGGGGTGCCCTGCGTGGGAGTCCGAGCGACGGATCCTGGTCCCGGAGAGGATCGGGCAAGACCTCTCTCCGCCAGTCGCAGTAGCGGCTGCGCGCTGGCAGATAAAGGCGCATGGAAGGCGCTGGTCTCTGTGAAGCTGTTATGTTGCAGAAGGAGACCGCCGAGCAGGATCGGGAGAGGGGCCGATCCCGCTCAGGCTGTGACTGCAACGGGGAGCGGTGGCGGACGCCCCGGCCCGTCAATACTTGCAGCTCAGGCATAAGAATAGGGCTAAGGTATCCCTGCCTGTCGTACCGGGCGGCTAAAGGGACTGCGGGTTCGCAGGCGCTCAGGGTGGGGAACTCTGACCGCCAGGCAAGCGAACCAGGAAGGACCAACAGCAGAAGTGGTCAGGGTTGCCGTAGCACGGCTTTGAGGAGTGCGGGGAGCGCGGCACCACAAGTTGAAGCTAAAAGGCACTGTAACTGGCGAGGGGCACCGGTGCGTTTCCATGGGAGATCCCAGAGCCCCTCCCAGTACTGAGGATGGCCACCGAGGGTTTTGGTGGTTAGAAATGCCACATAACCCTGTCTCCCCGGGAGACAGGGTATCTTTCAATTTTCCCCGATAACAAAAAAAGGTTAGGATTAGGTTAGGTTAGGTTAGGTTATAGGTTAGGTTGCAGGTTAGGTTAGGTTGGTTAGGGTGCCACGTCAGAAAACCTCCTCCGAGTGCCTGGTCGTTGGGTTCCTTTTGATACTAATGTGGCGTATCCGGGAGGGAAGAGACAACGCCGGGACAGTGCACCCTGGGCACTGGTGATGACACGTTGTTGCAGTGGCAGATATTCCTGACAGGGGATGGCTGCTCTGCACGTGTCCTCTGATAAGCTGGAGGCACTGCAGAGTAGCAGAAGGGATACATTTCCTCTTGGTTTTCCATATCGGAGAAAGGCAGCCGAACAATCAGTGCGCATTGGGCACTGGTAGGCGATACGTCGTTCACCAGTGCCCAATGCGAGGAGACCACCTTTCTCCTTGATCAAAGTATCGGGGAAAGGCAACTAAAATGAGGTAATGCATTGGGAACTGGTGGCGATACGTCGTTGGCAGTGCACTATTCTGAGTATTGAGGGACGAGGCTCGGTGTGCGCTTTACTGCCGCCGGGCACTCAATAAATCGAAGCGTTGTGGAGGTTGCATTTCCCGCGTTTCTGTATCGGGGAAAGGCAACAAATGATAGTGGGTATTAGGAGCTGAGTGACGATATATCGTTTCCGGTGCCCTAAAATGCTCATGAAAGATGGAAGGACGGGCTCGGTGTGCACTTACACTGCCGCCGGGCATTCAAACGTCAAACTGGGAGATTCACGTCGGCTCTTCCAGCGCGCCGTAACCGCTGTACACTAAATCGAGAACCCACAGTATTTGACGATAATGGGGTACGTCGAAGTGCAGCGGAGCTGAGGAGGCTTACCTTAATTGGCCCGGCCCGCGAGGAGTAAGCCTCTATAAAAATCAGACAGCGAAGTCTTAAAACCTGTGGGTACCAGGCGACCCCCACAGTATGTAGCCTGTCACCCGGAATAGGCGTCACCCGAGGTCGAGCCTTTACTTCGTCCTACCATTTATAGCGAGAGTGCCTTAAAAGTTCTGAACCTAGGTTGTGTTGATAGAAAAAGATGAGATAAAAATCTAAATAAAATTTATGCAATAAAGTCTCCCTCTAGTTCAATGCATTTCTAATATCATTTGTAAAGGGCCTGTATCCCGCTAAAAAATATTTTTTTCATCTTCGTCCTAAACAAGCTCCTCTACGGCTGCACTTATTTGTTCATTGTCCTCAAATCTTTTTCTGTTTCTGAAGGTCTGTTTTCAGATTTTGATAAAAAAGTAATAACTGGGAGCCAGCGGATGGTTTATTTCATCGATGCCTACACTATCTGCTTTGCAATGCGGGTGATAGATATTTATTTTTGCTTATGAAGAGACATCTGACCAAGCCTATGCATATTGACTAGTAAAACAGGATGTATTTTTTGCTCATCTTCTTTCTTGTAAAATTACATTGTGAACGTGAACAAAGTAGTGCATAGTACTCGGCGGTATTTATGGTATTTTTTGAAAGTTGATTATTATCAGTATACTCTTCCAAATTCGAAAAATATTGGCCAAAGGTTTTGAGTTGTATAACTTAAATTTCTTCAGCGGCTCTCCCTTTTCTAATTCCACTGCATTCATTTTTATTTCTATTCTGAATCATAGTATCGTCTTCTAGGTCCACGTCTTCCAAGGATTTGCAAGCTTGCTGAAATAATCGTGCCCAACGTTATAGTTGCAGAGTTTGGTCCAGATATCCCCAATCCAATTTCGTCAAATGCAAAGATGTATCAGATGTGGTGATGTTTACAGTACTCGGACGATAACGAACCAATATTTTTTTATGGCTAAACCTTTGTTAAATCGAGGGCTTTTTTTACAGTCTTACCGAGTTGAAACAAATTTATTATTTATGGGAAACCGGCACAAGGGTTTGAACCCAAAGGGGTCGAGAGTGCCTTA
>JAGSMU010000732.1:0-12068 GCA_029286865.1 Teinopalpus imperialis
AAAGTTCTGAACCTAGGTTGTGTTGATAGAAAAAGATGAGATAAAAATCTAAATAAAATTTATGCAATAAAGTCTCCCTCTAGTTCAATGCATTTCTAATATCATTTGTAAAGGGCCTGTATCCCGCTAAAAAATATTTTTTTCATCTTCGTCCTAAACAAGCTCCTCTACGGCTGCACTTATTTGTTCATTGTCCTCAAATCTTTTTCTGTTTCTGAAGGTCTGTTTTCAGATTTTGATAAAAAAGTAATAACTGGGAGCCAGCGGATGGTTTATTTCATCGATGCCTACACTATCTGCTTTGCAATGCGGGTGATAGATATTTATTTTTGCTTATGAAGAGACATCTGACCAAGCCTATGCATATTGACTAGTAAAACAGGATGTATTTTTTGCTCATCTTCTTTCTTGTAAAATTACATTGTGAACGTGAACAAAGTAGTGCATAGTACTCGGCGGTATTTATGGTATTTTTTGAAAGTTGATTATTATCAGTATACTCTTCCAAATTCGAAAAATATTGGCCAAAGGTTTTGAGTTGTATAACTTAAATTTCTTCAGCGGCTCTCCCTTTTCTAATTCCACTGCATTCATTTTTATTTCTATTCTGAATCATAGTATCGTCTTCTAGGTCCACGTCTTCCAAGGATTTGCAAGCTTGCTGAAATAATCGTGCCCAACGTTATAGTTGCAGAGTTTGGTCCAGATATCCCCAATCCAATTTCGTCAAATGCAAAGATGTATCAGATGTGGTGATGTTTACAGTACTCGGACGATAACGAACCAATATTTTTTTATGGCTAAACCTTTGTTAAATCGAGGGCTTTTTTTACAGTCTTACCGAGTTGAAACAAATTTATTATTTATGGGAAACCGGCACAAGGGTTTGAACCCAAAAGGGGTCTTGGCTTGTGCGTGAAAGCAACTATCACGTGGATGCCAGAGAAACATGAACTGGGCTATGTCAGTTACTTCTATCTGATTAACGATCCTAATAACACAGTACTTTCCTTAAATAATAATTGCATGTCGTTCAACTAGTGACAGATAGCCAGAGTAATTAGCACGACTGCAAGTACCTTCGGTGCAAAACGTTTAAGTCACCCTTCGTAAATATTTATTACGATCGTTTACTTACCATTGAGATATTTTGTTATAACTGATGTTTTGTTCTTTCCTAGCACAGATATTTTTTTACATAATTTACTAAACTTATTGTTTTTACAGTACATATGTATTTTGTATATTTTCACTCATTATCCTTTTTATATTTTATATGTATAAGTGTTGCATTTTATATATCTATATATTATCTTTTCGTTTTATGTTTCTCATTTGTTCTGCATTCTATTAATATCTATATTTTTTCATGTCACCATTAAACAATTCAAATGGTTATGAAAAAGCTTAATATATAGATACAGTCAATAATAATTAGGAAAACGTTCTGGTGGTATCATTATAATTACTTTGAAAACGATAAAAGCTTTCCAATTCTCATAAAAAGGGACAATGGCCTAATAATTGTTTTGGACGAGAGCAAAATTTATTTAGCAGGCTCAGTTTAAGATTCCTCAGTAAAGAATTTATACTACTGGTCGATTTCTACCATGTCGATAGCGCCAGAGACCACGGAGGTTGAGAATTAATTGTTGGTATATCGAAATATTCGATAGTCCATTGACAAGACTTTCCCATAGATTGTCGATTTACCCCATAAATTGATAAAAAAGACCAGCATCCATCAACTTACTGTGAAGATGAATGAAGATTCACTGGATAGATTCACTCTATCCAGTGAGTCTTCATACGTCTCTATGTACATTTTAGAGAAGGTGATGGATCCAGGTGAATCGCACGTATGTATTGTGCTTTGTGGCAAACTTGGTGCGAGGTGTATGTTCACCAATGAACTATTAATTTGTTGGGATAAAGCATAAAGTCCTTCCTAGGAAATCCTATTTCAATGTAATGCATGTGTATTGACATTAGAGGAAGGTTTGGACGCAGTGTCATTGACGTATACATACAAGAAATAGCAACTAAAAAATATCAATCACCAGTATTTGAGCAACAGTATTCTTTAATTTGTATTACATATAACAGTATCTTTTAGTTGCCTGGTACGAAATCGAATCCAATATCCGTAACACATAATGAATCATAAATATATCATAAACGTATTCTAACAACTACTCCGCGCAGTTTATACAAGACGTAAAGTACTTTTTTTTTAAGCTTTAATTACTATTATTATTGTTACCACGACTTGGGCAGTAGAAGAATACACCTTAATTAGGAAATAAATAAAAAATATCTTTTTTAGACATCTCAAGACCGTTAATTGTGGCGTTGTACGTGTGGACAGACAAGGTCGTAAATCCGTAACTTATGTTTTTTAACACACACACATTTACGTCACCTTTTGTTAATTGTTGTTGTTCTAGTGTTCGTGTTGCACTATATGTGCCTTGAATTAATGTAACTTTGTAGATAATATGGATAATAGTTAAAAATATATGAACATATAAAATGAAAATAATTATATTTGCTTTAAACCAAAATTTCATTTATATAGGATAGTTTAAAGAAAAAGATAAAGTAACTAAATGTTTAGTCAGAAGTTCCAAATCTATCTCCAGAAGAACTATAAACTTCTAAATTATTCTTATAGACTTGTTATGTCGGGATCACAAGAATACAAATGTGCAACGTACTACACGTTACGTATGTGGCTGTCTTAGAGCTTTTTGAATTAATTTAGAATTGCTTATACGCTTTAATCTGTGACTCTTGGACATCTTCGGTGAATTTCCCAAGAGGGGCTTATATATGAGTAGATGGTTTATAATATACTCGTGTTATTTTTGGCATAGAAATGTACTATTTTATACTTCTTATATTGATTTAGAATGTGTGCGAAGTAGTGAGATGAGATTTGTGTTCTTAGATATATTTTATTATCTAATTGGTATATAAATGTATGTGAATGGTGAGGAATATTTCATATTTTTTTGATTAAATTCACAAAATATAAAATACTATATAAAAGCTACGTCATAAACTAATAAAAAAGCTCTTCATTTGCGCACTTAAAACTTTTTACCTTGTCACATATCTCAAAAATAAATGTGACAATGTAACCACATGCATTATATTAAGCTTTATATTATTATAAATTTAATACAAATAACACTATTACGAGGCCTTCTATATCAAATTATATTTAAACAATTGCTAAAACTTTAGTAGAAAAATTCATATCGGACATATCGGATACCGGCTCTAATAACTGTGGTAACATAATAATTAAAGTTATAATAATTAGAAAAGTACGTGTTATTAGATTTCTGAAATGATATTTTACTGAAATTATATGATGCTATTAAATAGTACAAAACAACAATTAATAACATGTTTCTAACATTTTTTCCCTCTGCATATTTAGATCCTCTTTTCTATAAGAGTAAATGATCTTTAATATTAACCTTTAGGCTACAATTTGAGTTTATAACTCATAAATTAACCATAAGCCATGTAAGAACTTGTACCGACTTTTGAAATAAGCATTTATATGAAGGCTTTCTTAAGCGCTTACTCATAGAGGTGCAGTCTGGAGAAACTATTCTTCTGTAGAGAACATGTGATACTATGTTATTTTGCTTTTACTTCACTAATTACACAAGTACTTTGCTTAAAACTCTGAAACCTCTTTAAAGTTATTTTATAATTAAATTTTATATTCAATATTTCGTTTATACATGTTCAATTTCTTTGAACGTTTAGTAACAATTGATAATTTCGATGTGAATTTTATTCCGAATAGCCCCTTTGGAATGAAAAATAAATTCATTTATTGGAATTTTCATTTCGTTTTTCCCCTCAATGCGGTTTGAAATTTTAAACGAAGATATCGAGAAATATACGAACATTTGGAACTTTACTTGATTTGATTTTTTGTCTTTCCTTATCTCGTGAAGGTTAGTCTAGAAATTAATTTAAGTTTTATTTACGTAATAGTTAAATATAATTACTAAGTGATTATATTAAATATATGTATATAAAAGTTAATTAAAAATGTTCGCAATTATCTTGTCTAAAGAAACCATAACTGTTAATTCTTAACTAATTATTAATAACTGTAGCCCACTCGGACAAGTGTAGTATATGATATACCCTAATAAATGTTATGCACAATTAATAAAATAAAATAAACTAAATAAAATTTGTTTGTTTGCGATTTTACTTTTCATAGCTTTATTCAGAAATAATGAATAATAACAGACATAATGTTTAAGATATAAACATATATGGAATTTGATAATCAATTTAAGGAATCTTAGTGTTTGTAATAATACTGAAAACTACAAAACCCCTACTCCCTATTAATACATCGACATTACATAAATGCACAACATAGAATAAATGTGTGTGTACTTCTGAAAAAGTCTTTATTAATCCATATATAAAAATATTATATAATGTATATAATTATTTAATTCAGTACATAAAGAACAACATTATTTATATTTTCTTATATTTATGATATATATGAATAAAAAAGTAGTAAAAGTGTGTTATGGCAACAATTTGACGGTGTCAAAACATTGGATAGCAACACTCAGCAATTTATTTTTGACGACGAAAGAATTGAACCTTAAATTTTATGCTTCTATACATTCCATGTATATATTTTGTGTGGTAAGTAAAGTGAGTCTTTATAAAGGAAGGGATAAGTTGAGTAAAAAAATAAAACAGGTATATATATTTTGTGTCACCAATTATGTTGCGAATCGGAGAGTAACAGTAAAAAAAAATTATGTGTTACCGTACATTAATTATTTAATTTCATGTTTATTTCCTTGCTCCTGCTTCCTTCTATTTACTCTATAGTAACATATTAATATAGTTAAAACGTAACATATGATAGATTTTTTTTTTTTGAGTGTGAAAAAAGGTCGCATGCGCGTACGCGCGACTCCCACATTCATTCAACCCTTAAGAACTGAGATGGAATGCCTTGTCTTAGAGGATCATGGGTCTACTGGTCTCACCAGACATTATGGGTATAAGATAGCCCGCAGTCATCATAAGGGATGAAGTGACCATAGGATGTTTGTTTCGAAGGAGTGACGCCCTTATATAACATAAAATAGAGACATTTTTTATAAGACAGGGAGAGAGCTATCTAACTACAAAAACCCTGATTACCATTCCGACTCTTCTTCAGAAATTTATACGTATACGATTATGGGGCCAAAAAATCGTCAGGAACTTCGAACCTATTTATTTACAAAACAAATTTATAACCAGTAGAAGTTAATGGAGTTCATTTTGTTAACGAACTTCACATAACTAAGGCGCAACATCGTGAAGGTAGTCCGTGCGAAAATCGTAAAACCCAACGATGTAAACATTACCTCGTTAATGGCACACAAGTCGCTTTTATAGAGATGGGTCGAGAAACTTGTTATTATAGGTTACCGTTACCGGTAAGTTTTTGTCTGTATAGAATAAATTTTTAAATAAACCAGCATGGGTATACATAAGAACTACATTTATTCTAATTATATATAAATATAATACAATACATACATACATATTTATATACATTATACACTTATACATATATTATTAATATACATAAATATATATATATATATATACATACGTAAATACATATATATTAATGACGGACTTAATTTGCTGACATTCTATTTGAACTGGTGCAGCATTTACGTCTGACCAGTACCAAACGACAAGGAAATAAGGAAATGTTAGAAAACATTACTAAGACTTGAGCAAATTAATTGCATAAAGTATTTATTTTTAAACGCTACAATAAAGATAATACCTATATTTATTATTTAAACGGTTATTACGCAAGAGGATACTCTTTAACAGTGGTAAGCACAGCATTATATCAAATAAAAATATAATCATAATTAACTTTTAATGATATACTCTTGTGTAATGAATGAACGTGCGTAGTAAACTTTTAATATTGCGTACATCTTAAATACTGGAAACAAAAGAAATCCTAAAGCAATCTAAAATACGTTTTTTCGAAATAAGTTACTTTTTTGTCGGCTTCATTTGAGTATTACTTTTGTAATTATTATTTAATGAGGTATTCTTAAAAGATTTTCGTTTCTTTTTTAAAAATCATGAGAATTAAAACACTGAAATTATTTTCCATTGGAAAGTAATATTTTATGTTAAGCTTCAAGCGGTATTTTCTGGAATATAAAAAAAATTATATTTTATATCTTACCATTATTCGTAACGGTACATTAATAACTACCTGACGTAGTAATTAAATCTAAATCGCGGATCCTGCGTGTGATTCACAGCTGAGAAACAATATTTGCAAAAGAAGTTATTGGTTTCGTTCTAAGATGCATATTTTGTGTCCATCCGGACCTTCTTCCTTTTTTTTTGTGTGTGAATATTGCTGTTGGTCCAGAGACCTTTACAGCTTTATCTTATCAGACTCGCGAGCGGGGGGCCCCGCTGAGTTCGAACCTTCTTCCAATTACACTGCTTATATATCGATACAAACTAAGGAAGCGGGAGAAGTGTAATTGATTCTGTGTTTGTGTTAAACACAAAGAAGAAAAGACAAAACAAAAAGATATCACCCACCGTGCCTCCACAAACACTTCATCCCTTCTTTGTCTGTGTACTTGTTAAAAAAAAGGTAATATACTATATGTTTTAATTCTTATACAGCCTTTTGATAAATTCCTTGGAAAATAAATTATTATAATTAATTATGTAGACAACAATTAAATAAATTAATAATTTTGTTTATAAAGTATATTTTGATTAAAATCTGCAAATAAATTTGAAAGATAAAAACGAAATTCTGATATACTTTAAATGTATTATACACATGATTTATGAAGCACTCTTTTACTTTTGATACCCGAACAACAAGAACACTTGTTCTTGATCCATGTTCAGTTAAGGGAACATTTGTTGAACACAAATTATTGGTTTCAGATGTGATCTTCTCTTGAAAACACAAGTGAACGTCAGCAGAATGAGCTGTATATCTCAATACGTGTGCATATGTACATAAGACTTGGGACTCATTAATAGAGCGGCATTGGCAAGTAGTAGGATTCATCTGTAGATAATTACGTACATACATATATGATCAGACAATGTGCAATTTTAGTTAATATTAAATAGGTTTGTTAAGTACATCATATATGGGTAGCAGAGCTGCATAAGCTTATTAACGTTATTGTTATTAATTATAATATTGCTAAAGTGAGTATTATGTTTATACGAGAAGCTTATATTCAATGGAGGTTTTGTATTAATGAACTTTATTTTTTGTTGATTTCCTCCACATTTTTAGTCACAATTATTTTTGAAACAGATACCGTAAAGCAAATACCGTAAATAGATCCAATCTTAATAAATAGATAATATTTAATATTTCACGTTCTGGTCTCATTTATACCCAGGTAAAATGTTTGAAAGAAAACTTACTTCAATCGTCAATTATTTTGGTGATATATCTATAAACTTTTAATGTGACAAATTTTACTTTTAAACTTTTAGTGCAATTCTTTATCTCTTAATATTGTTTTTTCATGAAGAGGATGTTTTTGTAAAAGAGGAAAACTATAAATTGTGCTGTGTCAGAATTCAATGACGCAGAAATTTCAGTTGGTTGACTCGGAATATTATCGTCAGTTTCGTTTTGAATAAAAATAAAATAAAGAGTTATTGAAAATGTTTTGTAATATTTTCAATTCATCTCCTCATAATAAATATAATTGTACTCTACGAGCGATAGCCTTCTGAACCTTTCTCAACAATGATCAAAAACATGGTTTTCAGCTCTTATAACTATGATGAAATATTTCATTGACAGTAAATTCAAAGTTTTATTCAATACTGATATATAACTATGTTTATATATGTATGTTTATACTACGTTTGCTCAGTTATGTACGAAATCATTAGTAGGTTTGTATTTAATTCCTTTATTCAACGAGTCAGTGTTAGATTTCAAAGAGTAGTCGAGTTAGTATTTGATAAAATAAAATTGCCTTGATAATGTTAAATTCAAAATTGTTAAAATTAGGCTAAGTTTGTGTAAAAAAATTTCTATGAATAATTTTTTTCTATTTTAATGTAGCGAAATTTTTGAACACCCATAACTTAAGCCACTTAGGGGTAGATAGAGTTCGTAAGGGTTTTTACTTTTTATCACCTTATTTAAACATGTGTGCTAGGAGATTTTTTTCTATAAAAACCCGCAAAATGGTACATGTTAGTTATTTAGGTTCAATCGTTGGGTCGTTAGTACATGAATCGGAAGTCTAACCTATATTTATTATTATATTAATAGTTAAAAGTTTAATTAAATTAATTAATTTGTCAATTTTATGACAGAGAGTATAAGAATTAAATATCGATAACATTTAATTTAACCCACTCTTAATTAGTATTAATATAGCAGCGTACGTCCCTATAATAAAATCCCACAAGCCAAGCATTATACCTTTTATTCAACCTCCCTGAATGTTGGTAAATTTTGGTGGTCGTCTCAATTACGTGAAGAAGTATGCTGCCATTTGTTAAAATAAAGAAAATACTACGTCCACATTAATTTTAGATGTTTATTCCTTTTATATCTGTCAATAGTGAATTATTGATACGCATAAATTCCACTTTAAATAACCTTTATGAATAACATAATCGCAACGGTATTAACAACACATTCATAATTAGCGGTCGTTAGAATTCGATGATAATAAATATAAAATAGTAAGTTTAAAAGTAAATAGGAGATAAGTTGTTCTTAAAGACACGACTCGTCTTTGCCGCTGGTGACGGAAAGAGTTCTTTTTACCTTCAAAGGTTATTTGTCACAATATAGCGAGAAAACGCAGACAGCCTGAATGAAATTTTACCATGCGGACTTTGCTGTAACTGTTAATATCATTTAGTTGTTAAATTAATTTTGTTTCCATTTAGCAAATTAAATATGAAAATCTTATTGAGTTTTGTATTAATAGTTATTGTTGAAATACTTGTAAAAATACCATGCATGTTCTTTGCCATTTTTACATGCATGTAGTGCTATTGTTTCTCGTAGTCTCTATTCTTTTTTGTGCTCTACATCAAATTATCGTGTAGTTCGATGATAAATATTGTCGACGTTGTTTGCATGTATTTGATATAAGTTAGTATAGTAATAAAGGATAATTGACATTGAACCATTTTCGTGGAAGACTTAACCACGAACGTTATATACGTAAAATAAGGTTCACTAGTTCACTTGATAATAATCTGGACATTGAATACGCAAATTTGCTGACTGCTCATGCAAATGTATTCAGGAGAAAAGTTACTTTGCCTTAATAACCGCTTATTTTCATTTGAATAACTCCTCTTTAATATTACATTGAAATTTATATCAGAAATTATATTGATTTGTGATAGATGTTATTTATAAGAAGTATCATTATCAGGCGTGGATTAACTTTTTATAGACAATTTTAACTGATAGTGGTAGAGTTAAGACGTAGGTATGAACTAGCTGTATCATGAAAAGATCATTCGTTTTGAAAGGGATAGGACCACTCTTGCCGGAATACCAGAGTAAAAAAAGCCTAAGTAAGCATAGTGCTAAGTTAAAAAATTGACATGCATATGATTATATTATATAGGTATAATTTTGTATAATATAGTTCAGAGAACACTTTAAATAATAGAGAACCCCTTGTAGTTTTTAAAGGTAAAGAAAATATATCGAGGGACAAATGAGATCGGCTTTGACCATAAAATAAACTTAAATAAAATTAAACAATAAAACACTTGGTTACTTAAATATATTATTTGGAGTGGTACTTAAATATTATTCCTATTATTATTTATTCCTTTCAAAAGCTAAACAACTACATACATTAAGTTAAGTTTAAATTGATTATAATGAATTTTACCAAATATAAGGTCAAAAAAGTTCAAAGCCGTCAGTGGGCTTACAGACTGTTGGACTTATGGCTATGCTTATGAAAAGTTGGATGAAATTTCTACAATTGCTATAGCAGGGGATATGAAAAACTGTAGTGTGGATTTTTTTATTGCAGGGTAGTAAGATTGTAATGTCATTTAGATGCAGCGTAAAAATCCACCACTCTATTTCAAATTGTAACTTATGACAGAAGCATATACAAATGGCATAAAATTTTGTGGTCAAAAGATTAGCGAAATAACGGTTTTGCTGTCCCTGGTGGTGTGATTGAGTTATAACAGATATGTTGATTAATTGCGTGGACATAGTGACATTGTGTGGTTAAGTAAATTACACCAATATCAGTATTATTCCTATCCCAGCAGCCTTAACTTTTTTAACGTAATGGTATGACAATAGCGCACACTGATGATTTTAAGGCCTCTTTTTTCCGAAGTAATAAGGTCATCAGTTTCTGTCACTAACCATGTCGTATATAAAAAAATAGCTTCTAAAAAGATAACAAATCTTACACGTGGACTTATAAATGTCAAGAGTAATAACTCAGGTGCGGATAACAGCCAGCCGGTCACATTACTGGCAAAAAACAGCCTCATTCAAACAAACTTTTATTGCTTACGAACATTCATGAAAAGATACAATAAATGTGGATGCGTAGAACGATGTATTTATATCAATTTGGAGAAGAGACCCTTGAACATCAGATTGCTTATACTATAACAATTTTTTTTCGTATTCATATTTAGGTCCTTTTAAAAGTTTCTATAGTTTGAATAAGTAAAACCCTTATTGGAGGTTTCTTCCATGAACTCTTAACTCATCACTAGCTAGTGCTTAGTCAGTCAAAAGTAGTTATTAAACAAAGAAAAATAGAATATAGAATAAATTGTACATATTAATTAATATTTTAAAATTTTGTTATTGCCATGACAGATTTGGATAATAATGTTCAAATTCTGCCTAATTTTTTGTTTATTATTTTTTCATTCTCTCAGTCCAATATCTGTATAAATTAATTGTCCTTGTGCAAAATATCTATACTTTACCTAAAAATGGTAACATTCATAAGACTGGTATGTCTATAATTTAATTCATTTTCAATATTCAGATTATCCTTTTACCGTACTTTTACCGTAGATAGTTTAGGTTCAAGCCCACAGTATCATAGTCATATTTCCTTTGGATAACTTGGTTATGAGCTTATATGAAATGACAAGTAAAAGAAGTGATGGTGTCAGGTACACATATGACCTACAAATTACAGTAGCTTCAAAACATTACTTGGAATATATTATTCTACTTTATAAAACAAGGGTGACGAGCGAGAAAATAGACGTAGTTCTCTATTTGAAATGTAAATTTCAATCTCAGTGTGATTGTCACAATCCTCACCGTTAAGGATAATCCAATCTATAAGCTCTCTGTCTCACAGACTTTTTGTACAATTGTTTTACGACACTCGCTATTAGTATTTGGAACGCGTTACCGTTTTACAGCCGAACTTGTAAGTTACATATTACGTGTTTAATATATATACATATAATATATAGATTAGTTATATATACATATGTATATGTAACTAGTCTGGCCATAAATACTGTTACATTAAAACTTTTCTTGTTTTCAACTTTTTAATTATTTCGAATTTGGACGTATATTATTTTAAAAACTTCTTTCGATTTTGCGCCATTTCACATATTTTTTCGAGTTTATTTTCAAATTACAATATGGAATGGGGTGTTAAAGAAAATAGGATTGTAGTTCTATTTGAAATGTAAATTTCAATCTCAGTGTGATTGTCACAATCCTCACCGTTAAGGATAATCCAATCTATAAGCTCTCTGTCTCACAGACTTTTTGTACAATTGTTTTACGACACTCGCTATTAGTATTTGGAACGCGTTACCGTTTTACAGCCGAACTTGTAAGTTACTTATTACGTGTTTAATATATATACATATAATATATAGATTAGTTATATATACATATGTTACATTAAAACTTTTCTTGTTTTCAACTTTTTAATTATTTCGAATTTGATACACAAATATTAAAATAAAATAGAAAA
>JAGSMU010000733.1:0-15796 GCA_029286865.1 Teinopalpus imperialis
AAATATGCAATTAGCATTACAAAATTATGAATAATTTTGACATAATGAATTTATTCATTTTTAAATTAAATTAAACAGATTTTTAAAACAAGTCGAAGTTCATTTGCTGTAATGGAGTACGTCCTTTTGTCTTTAAGTACTTTTGATCCTTTAAGTAATATCGCTCTAATGAAGTGGCAAGCTATAGCTGCCGTATTTCGAAGAATCGAACAATCAACTACTGATTATGGAGCATATTAGCATTTAGTAATAAAAAAACAACTATTTTCCCATTATTTTAGACTTTACACCAATAATGGTGATTTTTTTAAGTCATCTTGACCATTTACCATCAGATAATCTATGACTTCATTTGTCATCTTAATTCTTACAAAATTCTTTTAGTATATAATTGGAGTTGTATGCTCATAGCATGTTATGATGTTTATGTCCACCATAATACGTGTCTGTTGATTGCCACCGGATATATTTTTTATACAATGGTGGCAAAGGAGCAAGCAGTCCATCCGATAGTAAATGATTACCGCCGCCCACGAACATTCGCAACACCAGAGGAATGGCAAATGCGTTGATGGCCTTTAATGAAGCTGTAGACTCTTCTCTTGAAGCACCCTGACAACAGCTGGCGACAGTTGATTTCACAAAGTAGTTGTGCGTGGGAGGAACTTACGCGTGAAGCGCCACAGTAGTAGATTGCCAACCATCGACATTATCAATTATAGGGAGTAGTACGAAGGCATGTGATAAAACGATGCGATTCATGCGATAATATTAAAGAAAGATTGGAATTCAGTGTCAATGACACGGGACATTCCGCAAACACGCCCAGACCACACAATGAACAATTTTTATAGCATGGTTACATTAAGTTACGCGGCCTTCGAAGGTAAACAGGATACCCTTATTCATACTTCTAAATCTAACATACACAATATTTCACGCATAATACACAAAATAATATCGTCAAACTGTCGCAATTTTCATTAACCCAGTAATTCATATCCCATAGTCGAGGAGCATGTTTTTTTTTCTATTCAGGTCATAAGTTCTATCAAATAAAATTTTATGAAATATTTCATAAAATAAATTTTATTCAATGTTTGTGTAAAATATGTATAAAAACAAAGATAGTTAAATGTACATTAAAATTTTACTAAAGCTATTGAGGGAGGGCCTGATTTTGAATTCAGGCCATAAACGGCGTCGTCCATCGCAGCTTTAATTAGGGATGCTTTGAGAGACTCCAAATTCTGTTAAACTTTAGCACAGGCTTTCTCCTCCGAATGTTTCCAAAGCCTGGGCAAGTTTTGCGTGCTTACTGCCCGATGAGCAGGCTCTGTACCTTGTTGGAATATCCAGATTTTGTTTTCGAATATCCTTTGAGAAAGAGGTTCCACGACGTTTGTAAGAACAGTGTTTTGATATACAATAGCTCTAGATTTCACATCTTTATCAAAGGAAAGCATTTGAGTTACCTAGGCCTGTACTTGAGACTCCAAATCCAACCATGAAAGATGAAGGATAATGCGCACTGGATCCTTGGGATTCCCTTGGTCGCTTTTTCCCTGTTGTGGGAAAATTCCCACTTTATGTTAGTTAAAACTTTCTTCAACATTAAAATTTTTCTTCTCCAAAAATGATTTCGTAGCAAATTCTCTCGAGCCTTAATTTTTTCATATGCTTATGAAGAAAATGAGATGTTTATCGACAATTGATCGAGCTTAAGTCCTAAGTCTTCGTGTAGCATTTTTATTTTTATTTTTTTTTAACCGTAATTCTGCTTTTGAAGCCCTTCTGCTTTGTTAACCCTTCAGTTAGCAGGGGTTACCCTAACTAGCCAACTGAAGGGCTAACATATTTTGTATACCTAACTGTGCTTAGTCGTTACGGTCTTCGAAGCTCAAAACTTCACTGCATCGTTTGATATTAAACAAACTTCAAATTTATTTGTATATATTGCAGAAGTTTATCGTTTATCTTGGTTGGCGCGCAACGTCATTTTTTAATTGCAACAAAATTTTACACGATTATTTTTTTTATATTAAGAAGTCGCGAAAGTTCCTTATTGAAAATAAAATGAAATATTTTTGACCAATATTCGAAATTTAAATTGGTCCGACTATAAATTTTCACCGTTTTCATACCGTATTCAGTTATAAGATATTTATTTTTATTTGAAATTTGCATAGCAATAGCAATAAAGCGGAAACGGTGACAGCCTGGTAGTTAAGACATCGAACTGTCGTGATTTTAATGTCTTAACCATATTATGGGGAGCAGATATCAAATAATATCAAGTGGACTATGATTGTGACACGTTTGTCTCTCCTAATATTATAAAAATCCCTGGAATAATTGACCATAAGGTGGACAGCGTGCTCTTTCGACGACCCTTAGAGCTCAATCGTCGACATTTCAATCCATCACTACTAAACAATAAGAGCTTCCCCTGCATACTGTTAACAAACCAAATCCTAATCCACTCGCTCAGTTCATGTATGAACTTCACAGGACGATCCCCCACTCCATATAGAGGGTGATCGTCCTACACTGCTTTAAGATTTTTTTTTCAACATAAAACTATCATTTTCATCTGATATTAAATGATTGGCCCCAAGCAATCAAGTTGTGTTCAGTTAAATATGTGTGGAAACGGTACAAACTTTACTGAGGAAAATGACTAGGTAGCTTGATTGTCATGAAACTCTATACGTAAAAATATGCATTGTTAAATTACCCTTACAGTTGATTTTGAACACAATGAAAATGTTCAGTGATGAACCAAATCAATACATCCCTACATCATGTTACTGAAATGAATCAAAAATTTAACACTATTTGATCTATTCCTAACTAATATATCCCAGTATTACAACTTTGTTATATACTTTCTCCTACCGCGACTTGGAATTATTGCAAGAGCTTAAAATTAACTATGATTATATAGTATAATTCATAGACAATTTCAATTTGGTAAACCATGATTGTTATTCCTACAAACATAACCAGGGCAATATATACAATATACAATTAAACTATCAATGAAAAAATTGATTGATTGATTAACCTTTCAGATCATCTTTATAGGAAATTTAGAAAATCAACAACATAAGTAATGATCATCAACTTAAATTGTTTATTTCTGTACCACATGCAGCTTAACCCATACGTCTGTACTTACGTATACATATTTAATTTATTATAAAGTATGTTAATTATAGTACAAGTTAATACCCTTTGGCCAAAAATATCTACAGTTACAATTAAATTCTTATATATCAATATAGTCTTCTTTTAATATTATTGTTAAAGTAATCATATCGTTTCAAAGTGCATCAAAATCTCGATAGAACTTTTTTAACAAAGACAGAAGAAGAGACGATTTAACTTGTTATATTCTATATACATTTCATCTTGTGTCTATTAGGTCCTGAAAGTGACAGGGATATAAACTATCGCGATAGACTGGACACACATGCTAGTTGGGCGTTATTATAAGTGTAGCAGTTGTTTTTTTGTGCGTATGTATACTATCCGGAAATCAATTAATTATGGCCCCAAAACCGATTTATAGAGAGTCCGACAGAATGATCGGGCTATCACCGCAATTTAATTACGAGGATTTTAAAAAATCTTAAATATTTATAAATTTATTCACAGATATTTCCACTATATCGAAGTCGAAGAAAAAGTATTTTCTTTTTTAATAACCCCATTTATTTTTATTTTAATCATTCAATAACACAAAAAATAAATTTGTTCTAATAATTATTAAATAAAATTATATGGATATAAGGGAACATAACCTTTTCTCTAATAGTCAATCTCACTGGCAGGCGGTGTCCCTTTGTTGGTGGTTTGTTAGTTTGTTGGTGTTGGCTTATGGAGAAGGTGATTTACGACGTCCAGAAAATCCATCGGAATATATCAAACCTAAATCTTACTCCATAATTACGGGCACTTACAAAGCACGAGGGCATTGTCATTCCGCTCACCGACACGCTTGCCAAGTTTTGGAAGTTTTCCAACTTTTGGTTACTGCAATGTGAATGGGTTCGGCTCGATCGGGGTTGGTACCATGCCCTCACAGAATATCAAAGCGAATTACGTTATCAATGTAATCTAAGGTCAGTTCATATAGGCCGACACAGTGTAGGACGAACCCTCACGAGATGAGTGAAGATCTTTGAAAGTTTGGGGAAGGCGATTAACCTTTGGATCATGGTCGTCTTAGTCGTCGTACTCTTAGAGGCCTACATCCACCATCTTATTGATAATGTAAGCTGAGAAAATATTGCTAAAGTTACGCGCAAATACAGTGGCATTCTCACGTCCTCTAACGTAGACCGATATAATTATTGTGAAATAAAATACCTTACATTGTCATGGTCACTTCCAGACTCTAAAATATAAAATGTCTGCATGATGCACGTTGGCCTTGGCTAGCAATCGAGCAAGACCTACGACTCAATATACGTGGCTCTCCTGCCATTCCATATATTTTGCCATAATATATGGAACTAATAACAACAATCAAAATAAATATCAATCATTCATCATAAAGCACTGTTCTATCTACTTTATTACTCTATCATTGCATTTTATCAAAAATACACAATAACATGCCTTATTTATCTATGTATACTACGATACTAAACAAGTATACACAATACCTGGCGGCAGGTCCCGGGTCCTGCATTCTCAGGCGTTGAATAAATGCAAAACAAATTAGTGGTTTTAATGTCTGGGTGTGTTATACTCCTATGTACTATGTCCCGTGTCCTTAACACTGCATCTGGACCTTCCGGTGGGGATCGTATTGCAATGTGTATTATCACATCGGTGTAGAGAATGCCTCTGTGTTTGCGCGCACTCTTAGAGCAATATAATATCTATAATATATCCTGCATTGTTGATGTCAACTGGTAACATCTATTAATAAAAAAGGGTATTTCCATGCTCGAAATCAACTAAAGGAATGTAACAATCCCTTCTAAACATATTAACATTTCTCAGACATTGGATGAACAGAAAGATCAGAAGCATGTTATCACTTCCCTACAAGAACTGTAAGTATTCTTAAAGTAGAATAGAAGAATTACAAATAACTTTTCTTGTGTCTTATCTGCCAATATAGTTATTCCCTACAAAGAGATTTAGTGTTAAAAATATTAAATTTAGCAGCGATATAGGCCTACATCAACTATTTGAAGTGTTTTATTATTTTAACCCAGCAATGGAAATCTAATACTCGAACTGAAACCCGCCATCAATGAAATAATAAACGGGCGTCCGTACAAAATAAATGTTAGGACCATATAAATTGGGTGTTAGAAAATCCATCGAATTTAGGCTAGTTAGGATTGTTTCGAAAGATTTTTTCATTACGCATGAAATTGCTGTTGTTTTAATGTTAACTGGAAGACGATGTGAGATTTAGCGTTTATTGCGTGGTTCTGAATATACAAATTAAAATATTAAGAACATATAACATTCCCCTTTGTTGATATTTATTCCGTCTACTCTACGAAGTTACAAGAATAAAATGAAGTTATGCCTTCTTTTACGGTTATCGCCAAATTAATGTACAAGGATATATTATTAGTCTTTAAATAATAAGACCCGTCTAACACACTCTTAAAGTTCTTAACACATTTTTATTTGATGAAAAACCTTTTTGAATAAAAAGTAAAAAGTAGTTAAGAAAATACACTATATGGAACAATCTACAACAATATTTTTTATAATTACAGTCAAGAAGAACATTATACGAAGAAGTTCCATTGTAAGTGCATTGATGAGCGTCAAAGAGGAGCCGGAGTGAGTTTAAAGACATATTATGATACTTTACGTACCGATGTTTTTTTTGTATAGAGTTGATTCAAAATTCTATAATTAGAATAATTTCATTCCTCATATGCAGAGGGAATGCCTATATTTGTTCAAATATTTGCGGCGTTAAAATATGTCCTATTAGGAATAGAATTGCGTTATATGAGATCGAACTGAAAGAATACATATAAAATAGGTGCAGATTATCACAAAGAAAAACAATAATTTTTAGATTTATTACAAACCACATTAAAATTCTTTTATATTTATACGAACTTTATTTTTACCTCTGAAGAAAAGACGAATATAAATAAGTTTGAACTGAGTGATACAAATAAAACAAGGTACTTAGATCATTGCTAATTGATAATTTAGTTTAATTTTGATATTGTTTAATCAAAATACATAATATTGAAACATTAATCCTAATGGATATCGATAATCCACTAAACAGAAATGTTGACGTAAACACTGACGGTTTATATTTTTATTTACCATTACAAAACATAAGATGACGGTGGTGGGGATGAACTCAATCAATTTATGCGTATAGCTCAGAGCTATTGCTGAATTGTGAGAGGAATTCCACGACCGAAGTCAACTGCGCGGTATTCCTTATGTTTGAGTTATCCCCTGCCGCGACAGTGCTATTCGTTGCAATTCTGTCGTTATCGGTGGCACTATTCTGGGATCCTTGACCATTTGTTAATTCAAATATTTGGAATAGACCAATGAATAGAATTATTAACGTTGCTGCGTTCTGTGAAACAAACAAGAAATTGAAATATAAGGTACAGAATAGTATATTGCACATAATTTTGTTAGCTACATGGCCCTATCATATTCCTTGGATTTCCGGAAAGACGTCAATGAAAGTTGTCGAAAAACTCTTGTCTTTGGCTAATAGTAGATTATGTCGGACTTAAATCTTCTATATCGGTGACAGGTTACATTTACATTCGGTGGGTGGTGTGTTGTACTGTGGTCACCAGTCCATCATAAAATTGTTAATTTTATAATAATTGTAACAATTAACTATTTGCGTAGAGACATTGGTATGCTGTTACATATACCTTAGTTTTTTGCTAACAATTTTATGTGCATAAAAAAATATGAGTTGTTACATATTGAGCATTGCAAAATTTTGATTCTATATAAAGGAGTACGTACTATGTTGCGGTAGAGTAGTAATACCGTTCCGTAATTGCCAACTTAAATTTTATATATAGAGCGAAAGTTGAGTACAGTTTCTATTTTTTTGTTATATAATTAAACATAAGATTAAAAAGAACTTACTTTAGCTTCCATTATGGATGTTTTGCGCAATCGTTTAAACTGAAGCTTCATACTGAAGTCGGGTCTCCTGTGTCATTATTTATACAGTTCGTTCAGTTTTGTGAGGGTAATAAGATTGTTTGTTAATTAACAATAATGATAAAATTTCAGTCGTAATTAGCTAACTTTTATCTTAACAAGAAATTTAATTGATTATTGTAACTGTATGGTGTCCAATTTTAATGAAATGTTGATGGCAGAACAGACAGGAATTTGAAAAATATATCTCACAAGAAATATTTACATCACAAAACAATAAAAACAGTTTAGAAAACTAAATATCTTACAAAATCTTTGATTTAACTACACTAAAATATTAACTACGAAATAATAAAATAATATACATATGGAGGATATTAAAAGACCTGAACAAAGTGTAAGATGGCCTAGGTATGGAATGGAATAGGACGTTCTGAGCTGGGCATAAGTAGAAAACACTATTTATCTTTCAACTCATGGTTCAAGCCGCAGTGTGTGCAGATATGAAACTTTTTTTGTGTGATTTTAATATTATTAACAACTATATAGAATAGTTTTTTATTTTATTTTATACATTTTATCTTTACGAAAATAACGAAGGACTGTGTGAAGTGTCTGTGAGTGTGAATTTTGTTAATTTTATAATCTTTGTGTAAAATACGAATCTCTCCAAAGGGTAGATTTAAGACACCAGACCATTTTCGAGTGGACAGGCTAGGTTGCGCTCGAAAAGACGCCCGTACACGCTTTATGTTATCTGGTTCTTACTATGTCCTGGGTCTGCCGAATCATTGAACTCCTCGTCTTGTACTTTCGCACTCAATTATTAATTTGATGAATTGTTGGAAGTTCATTTGCGTATATTGTAATGCTATTAGTTACTCGGGGATATTTATAAATTTAAATCTCCTGTGTTTTTCTCTCAAGAAGTTCTTTAAAAATGTCTCTCTTATTCATTTTTACCTATCGATACATTTTCCTAGATCTTCCGTAACACAGATAATGACAATCACATTACTTATTTCCCCAATTTGGGGTAGATAGTCCTACTAAATATGTCGAATTACCCACTGAGACTCCACGTTTTTACTACTTTTTTTTCCTCTCTAACGACTCCGTTTTTATGTTTACATAAGGTTGATGATCATTTGTGTGATCTAGTTGTAAATATTTTGAAATTACTTCTTTTTCGTTCTGCGTTCTTATTCAGTCTGAATTCAAAACCTTCTGCTTTTCATCCGTAGTAATTCCGTTCCTTATCCGTCAATTGTTCTACCTTTTACTAACCTAGGTCTCAAAAATCTTTACTTGTAGATTGCGTTATAGTGAAACCAGTTGCGCACTTTTTGAATCTAGTTACTATATATTCCCACATATATTCTATTTATAATTAGGATGGTAGACGTAGCACTTCGTGTCCGTGATCTTTAAATTTTGAACAAACCACATACTTCTTCTCTGGTTTATTTATTAGCAGTAGTTGATATAATTCCCTTTTAGTCATACTCTCCTCAAATTAAATATTCTTTTGCTCTAACCATCTACGAATATCTTCTTTCTTCGCTGCGCTTGTTGGTGGCTTTTCACTCTGTTTGGAATGATATGGCTCATTATCCATGACGACAATAGATTTATTAGGTAAATTTGAGCACTTGTCTGTGTCCATTTCATCATGGTAATCACCAGTTATATTTTTACATCTGTATAATAGATCGGCCCTTGAATAAAATCATTTTCACCCCCACAAAACGAGTATCCATCGTTGTCCACTATTTATATTTTACATCTGTATAATAGATCGGCCCTTGAATAAAATCATTTTCACCCCCACAAAACGAGTATCCATCGTTGTCCACTATTTATATTTTTTTTCACACCAGGATCCGAACTGTTCTGCCAGCATTTGCTGACCGTATAATGAGAGTGGATCCAGGTTTCATCTAGGTAAATTACCGATTTCTTATATACTCCCAAATCATCATTGTTTTTTACGATGGACGTTTGTAACGATCGCGCCACGCCGCTATGTCGGCTTTTTGTATTAGAAATACCCGTGCATTCTTACATTTTTAAATTTGTAGCCGAGTTAGAATTGAAATTGGTCAAGAAACATTTGAATACTTCTATACTTTAAAAATGTTAGTTAAGCGTATTTAAATAAAACATATAAACATTTCTTGTTTATACCTATTGACATACCGATGGTTAAATTGATCCTCGCTCATTATTTATCTCACAAATTTGGTATTTGTTAAACACTCTGTAGAGGTTCACTCGCGAAATAATTATTAAATTAATGTACTTAAAATTATTTTGGTTTTCAAAAATAATGATAATTGTAGATCAAATTTAAAACTTTTGAATTATATGCTGTAAAAATTATTTTGGTTTTCTAAAATAATGATAATTGTAAATCAAATTTAAAAAGTTTTGAATTATATGCTGTAAAAATTATTTTGGTTTTCTAAAACAATGATAATTGTAGATCAACTTTAAAACTTTTGAATTATATGCTGTAAAAATTATTTTTGTGTGAGCTTCGATTAGAAACGAGAACCCTTGCTAGAATATCCATGTACATTATCTGTAAGCTTAATACAATGGAAATAATAATGACTTTAACACAGTCAACATCAATCCATTATTTCTCTAAACCTGATATAGGAATCTTTCACATCCTCTGCTTCTATGGTGTGGGCCAGTGCAAGGTGCACGAGCCCTTCTTCATCCCGGTATGGTACGATACGATATGGAAGAGTTTCACTGCAGTTCTTTTTTAGCTGCAGTATGAATGGGTCAGCTTGACCGGGGTGTACCATACATACCAGTGTAATGAATAATTGAAAAAATAGTTTGTAATATTTTGCACATAATATATTATATGTTTTATTATTTATGTATTTATGTGCATGTTTGTAAATGAATATACCTACTTCTGTATTTATTTTTATATATGTGTGTACACTATGTTTTTCCCGATAATATGTCCAACACCAGATCTGCTGGAAGATAGTTTTTTTGTAAAATAAGATATATAAGATATACATAATTTCTTATATTAGTTTCCTTATATAAATGCTTTGTGTACATAATAGTTAAATAAATAAACAAGAATAAATTGAAATATGAAGTACAAAATATTTTGTACATATATGTATGTATATATATATATA
The DNA here is from genome assembly GCA_029286865.1 of Teinopalpus imperialis. NCBI lineage: Eukaryota > Metazoa > Arthropoda > Insecta > Lepidoptera > Papilionidae > Teinopalpus > Teinopalpus imperialis. Next base: position 10,320 of record JAGSMU010000733.1, read on the forward strand.
TATATATATATATATATATATATATATATATATATATATATATATATATATATATATATATATATATATATATATATATATATATATATATATATATATATATATATATATATATATATATATATATATATATATATATATATATATATATATATATATATATATATATATATATATATATATATATATATATATATATATATATATATATATATATATATATATATATATATATATATATATATATATATATATATATATATATATATATATATATATATATATATATATATATATATATATATATATATATATATATATATATATATATATATATATATATATATATATATATATATATATATATATATATATATATATATATATATATATATATATATATATATATATATATATATATATATATATATATATATATATATATATATATATATATATATATATATATATATATATATATATATATATATATATATATATATATATATATATATATATATATATATATATATATATATATATATATATATATATATATATATATATATATATATATATATATATATATATATATATATATATATATATATATATATATATATATATATATATATATATATATATATATATATATATATATATATATATATATATATATATATATATATATATATATATATATATATATATATATATATATATATATATATATATATATATATATATATATATATATATATATATATATATATATATATATATATATATATATATATATATATATATATATATATATATATATATATATATATATATATATATATATATATATATATATATATATATATATATATATATATATATATATATATATATATATATATATATATATATATATATATATATATATATATATATATATATATATATATATATATATATATATATATATATATATATATATATATATATATATATATATATATATATATATATATATATATATATATATATATATATATATATATATATATATATATATATATATATATATATATATATATATATATATATATATATATATATATATAATGTGTACGAATTAGCACAAAATAACAATCTATTTCTAGATCGATCACAGATCGCATGATCTTCTTTTACCTCTAAACAATAGACGATACTATTAAGTTTGAATTGAGTGATGAAGATAGATGTAATTGCTAAAAGATAATTTATTTTATTTTCATATGATGTAATATGAATACATAATGGTGGACCCGATCAATTTATACTTCCAGAGTCATCGCTGTTTTGTGTAAAAATTTTGTGACGGACTGTTGGTCACGTATGTTATCACCTGCCGCAACACTGTTTGTACAATTCGAAGTATTTGTGGCGTTATCGGCGTTAGTGTTGAGGTTTCCTTGACCATTTGTTACATCAAGGATTTGGAATAGACCGTTGTATAGATCAATTAACGTAGCTTTCTGCAAAATAAACAAGAATAAATTGAAATATGAAGTACAAAATATATATTGCACATTGAGTTGTTAACGCTTACGGATTGAAAGTTGTCCCAAAAATTATGCCTTCGTTGTTATAGATTATGTTTGACTTAACTCAGCTACACCGGAAGCGGGTTACACTTTCTTAGGTGGATGATGTCTAATTCTATGTACTGTATCGCCAGTTCATCATAAGATTGTTATTTTTATTGGGGGCAACTTCGAATATTAAAGTTTTTTCTAATAGCACATAAAAATAAAGAAAACTTACTTAAGCTTCCATTGAGAATGTTATGTGTGTTTACACGTTAATTGAGTCAGTTTTGACATGAGGGTAGTCACGTTGTTTGTTAATTAACGCTAATAATAATTTTCGGTCGTAATTAGCTGTTATCTAAACATGAAATTTAATTGATTATAACGTGGACCATATATCCAAATGTTTAATAAAGCGTTTAAGGTTACTGACAGTACAATATATTCATATTCTTTTATTATTACTTAACATTTCCAAACCAATATTATTATATTATTATAGATGCAAAATCGAACTTATAGGAATAGTTTTGGGTTACGTTTGGGCTAAATTACATATTTGTATGGTATTTTGTTGTCAGACACTTCATTATCTTTAAAGTTTCCGGAATTGTGGCGGGTGGCTAAGTCATATTGAGAGAATTCGAAAAATATCGTTCCCGGACCGCCATACGATATGCTACCGGAGCGGCGACTAGACCATTCCGTTTTCTTAGTGAAGAGCACCAACTATTAGTGAAAAGTGATACGAACTCTGCTGCGAATTACAAAAATTGAGTAGTTTTAATAATCGGATGCTGTGTACTACTTATTCTATTTAAACTGAGCTAATTTAAATCTGTACTTGGAGCTTGGTCCTATTCAAAATACAAATAATTTGAGAAGCCAGGCCGCAGCATAAAATTGAGCAACAGATGGAACAATTGAGGAAATCCCAGTCATAAGTAGTCAGCGATATAGCGATATACATTATTAATCTTCGTAGTCAGTCCATGTCTTTGTCTGTCCTAAGGCATCCTTATCAGAGAAAGGCTACCGGCGGGAGGTTTTCTCCACTTCAACTACTTTTCTTTTATTTTTATTTATGTAAAATAGCTTATGTTTATTGTACAACATACATATGTCATATGTTATATCGTACAGTTTTTATTTGATATATTTTTAACATCTTAAATGTTTACGTATGGCGTACCAAGTTACTTGACTCCATTTCCAAACATGATATTTGGTTTTACTAACATGTTTTCATTGCACTTGGATATTCTTTACATTTATATTCACTGAAACAAGCCTATACCAGATTTAAATCTTTTCAATAAACGGTATAAAGTATTAACTTTTTTAGTAACGTTCACGTTTCCTCATTAATTCCTGCTTTCCATAAGACTGATATAATCCTACAGTGTACTTATTTTATAAATTCGTAATCTACATCGAATAACTTCACAATCCTCTGGCAACTCCTCTAAATACGCGTATGAATCTCGAATATTTGTTAAGCATGGAATTAGATGTCGTAAGTCGCAGTCACAAAAATTCAAGTAATTTATTTATTCATTAAGAATTACAAATGGTTTGCCTTTCGCAGTTATTTCAATCTCGGCATGTGTACAAACAGGGAAAGTATATCTTTCAAGAGTTTTATAATTTCTGCAGAACCGTGCCTATGACAAGTTCCCCTTTCAAGTTTTAAACAATTCACACGAATGGACATACACTGTGGGTTGCAGAAAGCCCCATTCACATAGATTTGGTATAACGAACCGGTTACACTGAAGTGTTTTAGTATAAAGGAAGTCTTTCATAATATATTATTGTAGGTCATTCTAATGTCAGTCAAATTGCCAATTATATAGTATTTAGTACTGTACTCTGTGCTGGGTTTCGCCTTAGAAGATAAAAAAAAAACTATAAAACGAAACTGTAATAAATTTAAGCTTTGAGATACTATTTTAGAAATACTTTCTAATAATTTAAGCACTCGATCAACGGATATAGCGGAGAGCGTGACGTTTTTAAGATATCTTGATGGTAACTATCACCCTGCCTACTTAACACAGTTTTTTTATTAAGGCGTCAAAAACTGGCGTATCCGTCACATCAACTCATACATACAGCACTTGCACGAATTCGCCTCATCAAATGAATATTAAGGTCTAAGTAAAAAGGAAGGAGACATAGCGGAAATGTAAGTTTATTTTATTTTTATTTACGTAAAATAGCTTGTTTATTGTACAATATACAAATGTCATATGTTATATCGTACAGTTTTCATAGGATACATTTTTAACATCTTAAATGTTTACGTATGGCGTACCAAGTTACTTGACTTCATTTCCAAACATGATATTTGGTATTTACTAACATGTTTTCATTGCATTTGGATATTCTTTACATTTATATTCACTGAATCAAGCCTATACCTGATTTTAATCTTTACAATAAACGGTATAAAGTATTAACTATTTTAGTTACGTTCACGTTTCCTCATTAATTCCTGCTTTCCATAAGACTGAGTTATCCCCTGCTACGACAGTACTATTCGTTCTAACTATATCGTTATCGGTGGCACTATTCTGGGATCCTTGACCATTTGTTAATTCTAATATTTGGAATAGTCCAATTAATAGAATTATTAACGTTGCTGCGTTCTGTGAAACAAACAAGAAATTGAAATATAAGGTATAGGTACAGGATATATGTATATTGCACATAAAATTGTTAGAGTTCTACATGGCCCTATCATATTCCTTGGATTTCCGAGAGACATCTATGAAAGTTGTCGAAATAATCTTCTCTTTGGCTAATAGTAGATTATGCCTGACTTAAATCTTCTACATCGGTGATAGGTTACATTTACATTCATCCTTGACAAGAATAATAAATGGTTTGCCTTTATCAGTTATTTCAATCTCAGCTTGTGTACAAACATGGAAAGTATATCTTTCGAGAGTTTTATAATTTCTGCAGAACTGAGCCTCTGTCGACAAGTTCCCTTTACAAGTTTTAACCAATTCACACAAATGGACATGCACTGTGCGTTGCAGCAAGCTCCATACAGATAGATGTAATTGCTAAATGATAATTTAGTTTAATTTTGATATTGTTTAATCAAAATACATAATATTGAAACATTAATCCTAATGGATATCGATAATCCACTAAACAGAAATTATTGTGTTGACGTAAACACTGACGGTTTATATTGGGCCATTACAAGACATAAGACGACGGTGGTGATGAACTCAATCAATTTATGCGTATAGCTCAGAGCTATTGCTGAATTGTGAGAGGACTTCCACTACCGAAGTCAACTGCGTGGTATTGGTTATGTTTGAGTTATCCCCTGCTACGACAGTACTATTCGTTCTAACTATATCGTTATCGGTGGCACTATTCTGGGATCCTTGACCATTTGTTAATTCTAATATTTGGAATAGTCCAATTAATAGAATTATTAACGTTGCTGCGTTCTGTGAAACAAACAAGAAATTGAAATATAAGGTATAGGTACAGGATATATGTATATTGCACATAAAATTGTTAGAGTTCTACATAGCCCTATCATATTCCTTGGATTTCCGAAAGACATCAATGAAAGTTGTCGAAAAAATCTTCTCTTTGGCTAATAGTAGATTATGTCGGACTTAAATCTTCTAGATCGGTGACAGGATACATTTACATTTGTTGGGTGGTGTGTTGTACTGTGGTTACCAGTCCATGATAAAATTAATAATTTAGCTTAATTTTGATACGATTTGATCAAAATACATAATATTGAAAACATTATATCTTAATAGATATCGATTATTCATTAAACAGAAATTATTGTGTTGACGTAAATACTTAGTTTATATTGGGTCATTACAAGACATAAGAAGACGATGGTGGGGATGAACTCAATCAATTTATGCG
>JAGSMU010000734.1:0-13994 GCA_029286865.1 Teinopalpus imperialis
ACGAACATTGAAATTTATTTCATCCTATAGACCATCACACGCACGGTGTGCGTCGTACTCATGTATTGGCGGCTTGTTGAAATGTACATAATTGTACGCGGCGGTATATATTTTTCAATATTATACACCGATACGCGAACGCACGTGTCGATGTGGACTTTTAAAATTTTCAAATGTTTCGATACGCGAACACGCGTCATATTTATTTATGTTATTTATTCGTTACAATTATACTGCACTTTTATTAACACGGCTACAGAACGACCACGCATCTCACTGAATACCAGCATCATGCTGCTTATCGAATCTATATCGGAGGACTCTTATTGTGGTGACGACGAACGCATCTGCACTATGGGCCGTCAAATCGATCAATGCGTGCGCTCGTTCGCCACTTTGAATGTTATAAAATGATAATATATCCAATAGGTCAAATTAACTATATATGAACATGATATATATTTTTCAATATTACACACCGATACGCGAACGCACGCACCGATGTGGACTTGTAAAAATTTTCAAATGTTTCGATACGCGAACACGCGTGTCCATTTAAGGACACGAAACAGGAAATAGTTCAAATGAACGAACGAACAAAACATTACAATGATGTGCAGTAATAGATATCTGTACGCGTACACCGGTATCGATATGGACTTGTAAAAATTAAACTTCAATCCGATACGCGAACGCACGTACCGATGTGGACTTTTAATAATTTTCAAATGTTTCGATACGCGAACACGCGTCATATTTATTTATTTAATTAATTGGTTTATGAATATAATATTAGATATTGATTCTTCCTTTATTCTTTATTTCATGGTTTTTGCTTGTTCAAATACATAAAATTGTAAAAAAAAAAAAAAAACACACACACAACCTCAGTCAAGTTCCGGGGACATTATTCAATAAAATATATAACAACCTACCTAATATAAATCACTTCGGCGTGTTTCGACACGACAAAGATATTACGCGGATACACATACCTGCAGTCGTACATACATATATTAGACGAAGCGCCGAGCGGTGCATGTCGTCGAAATATTAAACTGTGTCGGGCGACGTCTCCGTTATTATACACGGTCAGACGTTCAATAGCGTCCGTTTAATTAACGCGTATTGCTTTCGGCGTGCGAGCTTTGTCTTCGCCACGTCGTTAAAGTATCGCTAATCACGCACGTCGCCGGGGCGCGCGCCTCACCATAAAGGGGCGCGCTCGAGGGATGACAACTATGATTTGAATTCTCGTTCACGGATATGATCTCTCTAACACCGGGCTATCACGGCCAAAGAAAACGTTTGTGTTAAACGTGTTGTAATAAAGTGAAGTATTTAAACAAAGTCTCGTTGTCGAACGTTCCCATGAATCGGACGCGAATGCTCCGTCCACAGTAAGTCTGGAAGAACGCGTAGCGAAGTGGTGAGATATCCATTCTCTACCGTGAACAGACCGAATACGTATTCATGTAATATACGTCACCGGTGCGTCTGAGCGTTTTATTACGCTCGCGCATCGCGTTACTGATGTCTCGCTGTGTGAGACGGTTCGCCTCGTTCACCGCGCTTAACGTGCTGTTGGCAGCACCACTACTGGTTTTGCGCGGAGGTGGTGGGTTGTTGACGCGCTCGTCCGATGCGTGTACGTTACCTCTTCTGTCAGCTCCCTGGTTGGTCTGCCAGTAGTTGCCAATAGCGATAAGATTAAGCCATGCATGTCTCGAAGTGCAAGCCGTATTAAAGGCGATACCGCGAATGAGAAACAATATCAGTTTTGGTTCGCAGATCTTACCTCCGGTTGCTTGGATAACTGTGGTAATTCTAAAACTAATACATACATCAGGGCACTCTGACCGGTGATGGGATGAGTGCTTTTATTGAATCAAAACCAATCGACGGAGGGCCTCGCGTCCAGTCGTTAATTTTGATGAATCTGGATAGCTTTTGCCGATCGCACGGTCCTGCGGCGACGCATCTTTAAATGTCTGCTTATCGGCTTTCGTGGTAGTTTCTGCGACTACCATGGTTGTCACAGGTAACGGGAATCAGGGTTCGATTCGGAGAGGAGCCTGAAGCGGCTACCGCATCCAAGGAGAAGGCGGCAGGCGCGCAAATTACCCACTTTCCCGGCACGGGGAGGTAGTGACGAAATAACGATACGGACTCTTGCGAGGCCTCGTAATCGGAATAAATTACACTTTAAATATTTTAGCGAGGAACAATTGGAGGGCAAGTCTGGTGCCAGCAGCCGCGGTAACTCCAGCTCCAATAGCGTATACTAAAATTGTTGCGGTTAAAGCTCGTAGTTGCATTTATTGCGCCGCGCTGTCAGTGCGCATCCACGCGGTGATACTGACACGTCTGCGGAAACATATCGTCGGTGAGCCGTCAGTAAAACGACGGTTCAATATCAAATCTATCGCGGGTGCTCTTCGTTGAGTGTCGAGATGGGCCGATAATTTACTTTGAACAAATTAAGAGTGCTCAAAGCGGGCTCAAAGTAGCAATATTTCGTGCCGTAAGGAATAATAGAATATGATCTCGGTTCTATTTTGTTGGTTTTCAAGAACTCCGAGTAATGATTAATAGGATAGGGCATTCGTATTGCGACGTTAGAGGTGAAATTCTTGGATCGTCGCAAGACGCATCAACAAAAAGCATTTGCCAAAGGTGTTTTCATCAATCAGAACAGAAAGTTAAGAAGGTTCGAGAGAGCGATTAAATTTCCCTAGTTCTAACCGTAAATAGCATATGTCGTCGCGATCCGCCGACGTTATACGATGGCTCACGGCGGGCAACTTCCGAAACCAAAGATTTTGGACTCCGGGGGAGTATGGTTGCAAAGCTGAAACTTAAAGGAATTGACGGAAGGGCACCACCAGGTGGAGCCTGCGGCAATTTGACTCAACGGGAAATCTCACCAGGCCGGACACCGGAGGATTGACAGATTAACAGCTCTTTCTTACGATTCGGTGGGTGGTGGTGCATGGCCGTTCTTGTAGTTGGTGGAGCGATTTGTCTGGTTAATTCCGGTAACGAACGAGAGACTCTAGCCTGCTAAATAGAGGCGTCGTCATTTAGGTGTGCGTGGCTTCGGTCACTTTTAACTCATGATATTAAAATTCTTAGAGGGACCGGCGGCGACCCGCCTGAGATTGAGGCAATAACAGGTCTGTGATGCTTGCCAGATGTCCTGGAGCCGCACGCGCGCTACTGAAGGAATCAATGTTCTTCCCCTGGCCTGAAGCCCGGGCAACCCGTTGAACTCCTTCGTGCTGAGTTGGGGTTGCAATTATCCCCATAAACGAAGGAATTCTAGTAGCGCGAGTCATAAGCTCGCGTTGATTACGTCCTGCCAGCTTTGTACACCGCCCGTCGCTACTACCGATTGAATGATTTAGTGAGGTCTTCGGACCGACGCGATAACTTCGGCCGTCGGCGTTGTACAGGAGATTGACCAAACGATCATTTTAGAGAGTAAAGAGTCGTAACAAAGGTTTCCGTAGGGGAACCTGCGGAAGATCATTAACGTAATATAAATATGCGCGAACGCCGTTCGTACGTATATAATATATTTACAATACGCCAAAGTAAATCGAATAAACAGAAAGTTTAAACAATTGCGACGATAGTCCGCCGCCGCCGCCGTCGCTCCGTGAGCGCTATGCGCGATTAGCACCTGTATATACGTGCGTGCGTTCTAATGATTAGTAAACATCGTCGACAGAAACACCTAGACGCCGACCCTGGCTAATCGTGTACGGTGTAGTTCGATGGTAATTGACAGCGCGAGTCGTTAGTGCGCCACGGCGGTATGTGTCGCTCTTCATCTGCCGCCGATCGATTCCAGCGCTCGGACAGTCGAAGCGAGCATAGCCTGGGACACACCGACGGAACGTTGACATGGTAGAATCCGCGCCATCGGTTTCGGTAGAAAGCGAAAGTGCGCGCTATGCAAGCGAAAATCCAGCGGCTTAGAATGTTCACGGCGTTAACGCGAGCCATTAACCAAAAATGGTAACCGCGTTTGACGTCCATAATACCGTAATATAACGGTCACATATACATTTCTAATGATATCATGTTCTTTTGGATTTTCTTTCCGTTCGTTTTGTTTTATACTTTTTTCTTTGTATGAAGAATAAAAAGCAAAAACATAAACGAATAATACGAAGAATAACCTCTCACGAGGCATGGGATGGTGATCTCCGCCTGCGGCTGGTTGATCCAGATAGTACGGCGACCTTTCAGGGCGGGAAACCGGCGGAATTAAAACCGTGTATACGATCGCTGCATTTGCCGTGAATAACAACATTATTTAAGAAACGGTACCACGATGATTGGATCGCGAGAAACCATGGGTCGATGAAGAACGCAGTTAACTGCGCGTCATAGTGTGAACTGCAGGACACATTTGAACATCGACATTTCGAACTTGCATTGCGGTCCGTGGAAAAATATCAGGACCACTCCTGTCTGAGGGCCGGCTGTTAAAATATTAACCACTGTTCGTGCGTTGCTCGCGCGACGGGCATCTCAGACAATTGACAGTTCCACGTTGGACGGTACGATCGGTATGTTAGCCTAACAGCGCATCGCGTATCTACCACGGTCCCGTTTTAAATATTTTGTACGATAAACGATATCACGACTGTCGTGTTGGTCAGCGCACGCGCGTACGCGACGTTTCATGCTGAAAGCGTTACGCGAGCAGCGTCCCGTGACGCGCGACTCTTCGACAATAATCGATGGGGGCGTGCGCGATTCGATAGCGTACCGTCTGTTCCGGCGGGTTTTAGTAACCGCCACGGGAACGTTTAGGCGTGAACGTTGCGAGCGCGTTCGGCGTTTCGACGATATACGGCCCCAGTCGTCGTTTTATGTTCGTATATAATACGAATTGCAGGGAGGGTTCGAGTGCGTTCGTGTGTATCGCTGCGCTTCGATCCTCACTTTCGCGATGAGTAGGCGGACTCGACGTCCGAAGGCGCTCTACGACCGTTACGGCATGATCGTCAGCCCCGCGGCGACGGCGTAAGGCGTCGTTCGTCGTCGTAGCGCTGACGGATATCGTGTCTGCCTCGATTTTATCGTTAATAGATCAGGAGGATCACCCGCCGAATTTAAGCATATTAGTAGCGGAGGAAAAACTAACAAAGTTTTCCTTAGTAGCGGCGAGTACGAACAGGAAAAACCCAGCATGAATCCGCAGTCGTATCGAACGCGGGAGGTTCCGCTTTTCGTCATCCGACGTCTCCTGTCAAGTTCGTCTTGAACAGGGGCCGTTTTCCGCAAAGAGGTGCCAGGCCAAAGGCGGGCAGCGGCGGAAGGGAGGACTCTCTAAAGTCGGGTTGCTTGAGGTGCCAATGGCCTAAGTGGGTGGTAAACTCCATCTAAAGGCTAAAATATTACACCAGAGACCGATAGCGAACTGGTACGTAGAAAGGTTAGAAAGAACTTTGAAGAGAGAGTTCAAAGGTACGTGAAACCGTTCAGGGGTAAACCTGCGAAACTCGAATGAACGGGCGGAGATTCAATTGATCACTCCATGGCCGTACGCGCTCACGCTCTGATAGTCCGTCCTTAATCGGGTAGCGGTTCACGGGCCGGGCGTCACGACGTCGCGGGGCGTGCCTTTCTCTCTCAGTAATGCATCGCGACCACCGACGTCGCTCGCGCCGTCCGGTAGCCAATTCGTTCCGTGTCAAAAGCGGGCGGTTGGACCACGGTGGCGACCAACAAATCGAGACGGTAGAACTGAATCGCGCACGCTGGCTTACATAAGCGCGTCCGGCCCGCGACGCAAAGACAACGTCGTCATCGAGTCCTGCCGTTGTGCCGGACATCGGTGCGGCGCGTCTGTTGTCGCAGCCGATACCAGTCTCGGACCGTGCGCGTCTCAGTCAGCGATGATTCAGTTTCAGGCACTCGCAGGACCGTCTTGAAACACGGACCAAGGAGTCTGGCGTATTGTGCGAGTCATTTGGTTGTGTTAAAAACTGAAAGGCGCAAGCAGTGAGCGCGCGCTGAAGTCATCGCTCAGGAAGATGGAGCGTCGGTCTCGATCGACCTCTGCACTCCAGGCGATCTCGTTTCAATCCGTGAATGTAGGCGCGCTGGGTAGAGATGCTGGGACCCGAAGATGTTGAATATGCCTGGTCAGGTCAGTCAGAACTGATGGAGGACCGTGCCCGATTCCTGACGATGCAAATGCGATCGTCGGAACTGGGTACGGGGCGAAGACTAATCGAACCATCTGGTAGCTGGGGTTGCGTCGAGGACATCAGGATGGCTGGCGTCGATGACGAACGGTCTCATCCGGTAAAACCGAATGATTAGAGGCATTGGGGCCAAGGCCTCAACCCTGTTCTCAAACTTTAAATGGTGAAACCGAGCTACTCGAACGTGAAGCCGGAGATCTGACAGTGCCAAGTGGGCCAATTTTGAGTACTTGCTTGCTTAGCGAAAGCAGAACTGGCGCTGTGGGATGAACCAAACGTAATTAAGGCGCCTAAAAACGCTCATGGGACACCATGAAGGCGTTGGTGCGCTCATGACAGCAGGACGGTGGCCATGGAAGTCGGAATCCCGCTAAGGTGTGCAACGACTCACCTGCCAAACAGCCAGCCCTGAAATGGATGGCGCTGGAAGCGTTTTGCCTATACGCTACCGTTGCGAACAGCAATAGCTGACGGTGAAACGTATGTCGTCATTGCATACCATGCGAGTAGGACGAGAAGCACGCGGCGAGGAAGCGCAGAAGGGGTCTGGGCGCGAGAGCCCTGGAACCTCCGTCAGTTGCGAATCTTAATTGGTAGTGCTCCAGCGAGGCCCTGGAGGACTGACGTGGAGAAGGTTTCGCGTGAACAGTAGTTGCTCATGAGTCAGTCGATCACAAAGCTCAAGGAGATCTTATGTCGGCGATGTGGCGTGTTTTCCGAATTTCGGATAACGCCTTCGTGAAGAATCCGGTTCTATTCCGGAACCCGGCGACTGGAACCGTTCAATAATCGTTCCCTCGTTTCAAAGCGAGTGTTCGACGGGGTAACCAAAGTGGCCACGAACGCCGCCGAGGGGGTCAGGAAAGAGGTTTTCTTTTCTGCTAGACGTTAAAGAGTTCCATGGAATCCTATAGAAGGGGAGATATGGTTCAGCGGAACGCGAAAACCATTAAAGGCGATAAGTGCCTCTGCGGACAGCGAAAATTCAGGTGAGGATGTACGTGGAGATGTCGCGCGGTTCGTATATATCACCTTGAGTCTCCAAGGTGAAGAGCCTCTAGTCGATAGAATAATGTAAGGTAAGGAAGTCAAAACGGAAATTGGATCGTAACTTCGGAACAGGATTGGCTCTGAGGACCGGGGCGTGTCGGGTTTGGACGGAAGCGGGATGCGGCGAGTGCCGAACCTGGTCGATACTCGTGCTCTCTCGGGGCGTGCAGGCTGAGATCCGCGTTCCGACGCTTCCGCGGATCTTTAGCCGTAAAGGTCAAAAGCGTCTGTTTCGTTTCTTGCGCAGATAAGGCGCGCGCCTGTACGACGCGGGTTATAACGGTCAGCTCAGAACTGGCACGGTTAAAGGAATCCGACTGTATCTAATTAAAACAAAGCATTGCGATAGCCCACCGCGGGTATTGACGCAATGTGATGATTTCACCGCAATTGCTCTGAATGTCAACGTGAAGAAATTCAAGCAAGCGCGGGTAAGCGTGGCGGGAAGTAACTAGCGACTCTTAAGGTAGCCAAATGCCTCGTCATCTGAATTAGTGACGCGCATGAGATGAAGGATGATTTCCCACTGTCCCTATCTACTATCTGGCGAAACCACAGCCAAAGGGAACGGGCAGGTCATGAGGAGAAGACCCTGTTAGGCTTGACTCTAGTCTGGCATTGTAAGGAGACATGAGAGGTGTAGCATAAGTGGAGATCGTTCGCGCGGTCGTCGCTGAAAAACCACTACTTTCATTGTTTCATTACTTACCGAGTTAAGGGCGGAAGCGGTGCGCGGTCGATTTTATCGGGCTGATGTTTTCGTCCAAGCGTGCAGAGTAACGGCGTAGCGGCAACGCCCGTCGCCGTACAACTCCACGTGATCCGGTTCGAGGACTGCCGGGCAGGGAGTTTGACTGGGGTATTACATCTGTCAAGATAGCGCGGTGTCTAAAGGCCAGCTCAGCGAGGACAGAAACCTCGCGTGGAACAAGAGGGCAAAAGCTGGCTTGATCCAGATGTTCGTACGCATAGGGACTGCGAAAGCACGGCCTATCGATCCTTTAGTATAAAGAGTTTTAGCAAAGGACGCGAAGTTACCCACGGGATAACTGACGTGGCGGCCAAGCGTTCATAGCGACGTTACTTTTACGATCCTTCGATAATGCGGGGCTCTTCCCTCATTTGCGAAGCAAAATTCGCCAAGCGTTGGATTGTTCACCCATCAAAGGAACGTGAGCTGGGTTTTGAACAAATCGTGAGACAGGTTGAAAGTTTTACCCTACTGATGGCTGATCGTTGCGATAGTAATACTGCTCAGTACAGGAAGGAACGGTTTCGGACATTTGGTTCATGCCTCGGCCGAGCAGCGGCCAGTGATTATAAATACCATCCGCGGGATTATGCCTGAACACCTCTAAGGTAAACCAGCCTAGTCGAATCCGGCAAGGATATGCTCACTGTGGAGCTCGAGAGTCAGGGAGGGCTCTAAACAATGGGAGCTTTACTAGTCGCGCTGCACTCGTGCGGTGCGACGTCGAAACACCATTGGATCTCGGTGAGCGGTGCTATCGGTTTAAAACGTGCACCGCGGCGCATGGTTTCAGGAATTAACCTCGAGTTCGATGTCAGGAAACCGGAATGGTCTGGCGGAGCGACTTACGTTCCTGGCGGGGTGTTGTGCTCGGTAGAGCAGCGTCGATGCTACGCGATCTGGAAGGAGACTCAGCCTACGCCGGTGATTCGTCTGAGGACGATGTTATATATAGCGGACGATGGCAATGCGATATATCGCCATTGTTGTATATCGTGTTGGTGAACGATCGGAGATATCGTTTCATTCGATATCATATTTTATAGTTGAATCGATACGAAGACGCGTACCGATGTGGACTTGTAAAATTTTCAAATGTTTCGATACGCGAACGCGTGTCCATTTAAGGACATTTGAAATGGTTGATGAACGAAAGAAGAAAACATTACAATGATGTTGCGGTAATGAGTACTTTGTACGCGTACACCGGTATCGATGGACTTGTAAGAATTAAGCTTCAATCCGATACGCGAACGCGTACCGATGTGGACTTGTAAAGAGATTTTCCGATGTTTCGATACGCGAACGCAGCGTCGCGATACTATTTATGTTATTTATTCGTTACAGGTGGTATATGCGCATGTTCTGGCTAAGGAACGACGCAGCTACAGAATGCAGCATAATGCTGCTTATCGAATCTATATATATATCCGGAGGACTCTTATTATTGGTGACGACGAACGCATCTGCACTGGGCCGTCCGTCGATCAATGCGCGTGCGCTCGTTCGCCACTCCTGAATGTTATAAAATGATGTATCAATAGGTCGAAATTCTTCTCTTGGACGCGGTATTATATATTTTTCAATATTATACACCGATACGCGAACGCACACGTACCGATGTGGACGTAAAAATTTTCAAATGTTTCGATACGCGAACGCGTCATATTTATTTATGTTATTTATTCGTTAAAATTTAATTATAGCCGCTTTATGTTTCCGGCTACAGAACGACCATCTCACAGAATACCAGCATAATGCTGTATCGAATCATATGTCAGGACTCTTATTGGTGACGACGAACGCATCTGCTATGAACGTCAAATCGATTAATGCGTGCGCTCGTTCGCCCTCTGAATATGTTATATAAAATGATAATATATTCGACGAACATTGAAATTTATTTCATCTATAGACCATCATCCACACGCACAGTGTCAGTACTCGTAGCGTAACGGCTTGTTGAAGAATGTATAGTGTACACTTGGCTGATATATATTTTTCAATATTATACACCGATACGCGAACGCGTGTCGATGTGGACTTGTAAAGTACCAAATGTTTCGATACGCGAACACGCGTGTCCATTTTAAGAACTACGAAACAGGAACGTTCAAATGAACGAACGAACAAAACATTACAATGATGTGCAGTAATAGATATCTGTACGCGTACACCGGTATCGATATGGACTTGTAAAATTAAACTTCAATCCGATACGCGCGAAGACGCGTAGCGATGTGGACTTTTAATGAATTTTCAAATGTTTCGATACGCGGAACACGCGTGTATTATTTATTTAGTGGTGGTTTATGAATATAATGAATATTGATTCTTCCTTTATTCTTTATTTCATGGTTTTGCTTGTTCCGAAAATACATAAAATTGTAAAAATAAAAAAAAAAAAACACACACACACACACACACACACAACCTCAGTCAAGTTCGGGGACATTATTCAATAAAATATATAACAACCACCTAATATAAATCACTTCGGCGTGTTTCGACGACAAAGATGTTACGCTTGGAATACACATACCTGCAGTCAATACATTACATATAGACGAAGCGCCGAGCGAGGGTGCATGTCGTCAGAAATATTAAACTATGTCGGGCGACGTCTCCGTTAATATACGGTCAGACGTTCAATAGCGTCCGTTTAATTAACGTATTACTTTCGGCGTGCGAAACTTTGTCTTCGCCACGTCGTTGAAATTTATCCTTCGTCACGCACGTCGCCGGGCGCCTTACTCACCATAAAGGGGCGCGCTCGAGGGACTTATTAATATGATTTGAATTCTCGTTCACGGATATGATCTCTCTAACACCGGGCTATCACGACCCAAGAAAACGTTTTGTGTTAAACGTGTTGTAATAAAAGTGAAGTATTTAAACAAAGAGTCTCGTTGTCCGAACGTTCCCCATGAATCCGGACGCGAATGCTCCGTCCACAGTAAGTCTGGAGAACGCGTAGCATTGAGATATCAATTCTCTACCGTGAACAGACCGAATACGTATTCATGTAATATACGTCACCGGTGCGTCTAGGCGTTTTATTACGCTCGCGCATCGCGCGTTACGCATGTCTCGCGCTGTGAGACAGTTCGCCTCGTTATACGCGCTTAACATTACCGAGCAGCAACTACACCCTGGTTCGCGAGGTGGTGGGTTGTTGACAGCGCGCTCGTTGATGCGTGTTAACGTTCGAAGCCTGCGTCTGTCAGCTCCCTGGATCCTGCCAGTAGTTATATGCTTGTCTCAAAGATTAAATACATGCATGTCTCGAGGTGCAAGCCGTCGTGCTGATGCACCGCGAATGAAAACTCAATATATCAGTTTGGTTCCTTGAATCTTACGCGGTTAGCGGATAACTGTGGTAATTCTAGAAATATGCAATACAATCAGAACTCGACCGGTGATGGGATGAGTGCTTTTATTAGATCAAAACCAATCGACGGAGCCTCGCGTCGAAGTCGTTGAACTGATGAATCTGGATAGCTTTGCCGATCGCGCGGTCCTGCACCGGCGGCGTCTTTCAAATGTGCCTTATCAACTTTCGATGGTAGTTTCTGCGACTACCATGGTTGTCTGGGTAACGAGGAATCAGGGGTTCGATTCCGGAGAGGGAGCCTGAGAACGGCTACCACATCAAGAGGCAGCAGGCGCAAATTACCCACTCCGGCACGGGGAGGTAAGTGACGAAAATAATAACGATACGGGACTCTTGAGGCCTCGTAATCGGAATGAGTACCTAAATATTTTTAACGAGGAACAATTGGAGAACCCAAGTCGTTGCCAGCGTACCAAACTCCAGCTCAATAACGTATACTAAAATTGTTGCGGTTAAAAAGCTCGTAGTTACATTTATTGCGCCGCGCTTTGTCGGTGCACCATCCACTGTTGTCTGAAACGCGTCTGCCGAACATATCGTCGGTGAAACCGTCGGTAAAACGACGGTTCAATATCAAAATCCTATCCTCGCGGTGCTCTTCGTTGAGTGTCGAGATGGGCCGACAATTTTACTTTGAACAAATTAGAGTGCTCAAAGCGGGCTCAAAATGCAGCTTGAATATTTCGTGCATGGAATAATGGGAATATGATCTCGTTCTATTTTGTTGGTTTTCAGAACTCCGAGTAATGATTAATAGGATAACTGGGGGCATTCGTATTGCGACGTTAGAATTGAAATTCTTGGATGTGCAAGACGAACATCAGCGAAAACATTTGTAGGTGTTTCATCAATCAAGAGACGAAAGTTAGAGGTTCGAAGGCGATTAGATACCGCCTAGTTCTAACCGTAAATATGTCATCTAGCGATCATAAGAGCGTTACTACGATGGCTCGGCGGGCAGCTTCCGGGAAACCAAGATTTTTGGACTCCGGAAATTATGGTTGCAAAGCTGAAACTTAAAGGAATTGACGGAAGAGGCACCACCACCAGGAGAGTGGAGCCTGCGGCCTTAATTTGACTCAACACGGAAATCTCACCAGGCCCGGACACCGGAAGGTTGACAGATTAACAGCTCTTTCTTGATTCGGTGGAATTCAATTAGTGCATAGCCGTTCTTAGTTGGTGGAGCAGTTGTCTGGTTAATTCCGGTAACGAACGAGACTCTAGCCTGCTAAATAGGCGTCGTCATTTAGGTGTGCGTGGCTTCGGTCACGCAACTCACTAACGACGTATTAAAATTCTTCTTAGAGGGACCGGCGGCTTCGAGCCATACGAGATGAAGCAATAACAGGTCTGTGATGCCCTTAGATGTGGGCCGCACGCGCTACACTGAAGGAATCAGCATGTTCTCCTGGCCTGAGGCCCGGGCAACCCACGTTAAACTCCTTCGTGCCAGAGTTAGGGTTTGCAATTATCCCCATAAACGAGGAATTCCTGAAGTAAGCGCGGAGTCATAGCTCGCGTTGATTACGTCCCTGCCCTTTGTACACCGCCCGTCGCTACTACCGATTGAATGATTTGTTGAGGTCTTCGGACCGACGCGGTGGCTTCACGGCCGTCGGCGTTGCTGGGAAGTTGACCAAACTTGATCATTTAGAGAGTAAAGTCATGCGGGTTTCCGTAGAGGACGGAAGGATCATTAACGTAATATAAATATGCGCGAACGCCGTTCGTACGTATATATTATATTTACAATATAAAATAATCCGAATAAACGAAAGTTTAAACGAATTGCGACGATAGTCCGCCGCCGCCGCCGTCGCTCCGTGAGCGCCGCGCGATTAACACGCGCACATATACGTGCGTGCGTTCTAGCGATAGCGTAAACATCGTCGACGAAACACCTAGACACCGACCTAGCTAATCATTGTACGGTGTAGTTCGATGATAGTGACGCGCGAGTCATTAGTGCGCCGCGACATTATGTGTCGCCGATATCACTGCGCCGTCAGTTGACGCGCCAGCGCTCAACAGTCGAAGCGAAGCATACTAGGACACACCAAACGGAACGTTGACATGGTAAGAATCAACGCCATCGAGTTTCGGTCCGTAAAAGTGCGCGCATATACAAAAGCCCGAAATCAGCGGCTTAGAATGTTCACGGCGTTAACGCGAGCCATGTAAAATGGTAACCGCTTTGACGTCCGTAATACCATCAATACCAACGGTCACATATACATTTCTAATGATATCATGAATTTCTTTTGATTTTTCTTTTCCGTTCGTTTTGTTTTATACTTTTTTTTCTTTGTATGGAAAGAAATAAAAGCAAAACAGCAAGATAGCTGAGATCGCTTTCATGGACCTCTTTTTTGAGGTTAGTGAGTTCCACCGTCCACCAGGGCAATCCTATAAATTTCTTACTGCTGACTTTTTAAGTGTTTTTCACACGTTTCCTGTATGGTGCTTGTTAGTTTTGTTATTATTTGTTTAAATCTTCTGTATTTTAATTTCTTCTATTTTGGTTATATTTATTTCGTTGTTTTGCCAAAATTGGGCGCCTCTTTTTTGA
>JAGSMU010000735.1:0-13981 GCA_029286865.1 Teinopalpus imperialis
GGTTAGTGAGTTCCACCGTCCACCAGGGCAATCCTATAAATTTCTTACTGCTGACTTTTTAAGTGTTTTTCACACGTTTCCTGTATGGTGCTTGTTAGTTTTGTTATTATTTGTTTAAATCTTCTGTATTTTAATTTCTTCTATTTTGGTTATATTTATTTCGTTGTTTTGCCAAAATTGGGCGAGTTCCTTACGGAACTCGCTCCAGTTAACTTTTCTGTGTGTATTTCTTGTCGTGTTCTTTAATTCTATGGTTCTATTGTTGTGTATATTAATTTCAAATAGGATGGCCCTGTGGTCGGAGTTTGTCACTCCATCTTCCAGGCGCCAGCCATCGATCCTCCTAGAAGGGTCGCCGAGCAAGCTGTCACGTCCACATAGCTGGTAAATCTTCTGCCGCCCCTGATGGTGTCGAAAGTGGGCTCGGTTCCCTGTTGAGTAGGTGGAGCTCAAGCTCGTCGAGCATTAAAGCCACCTCTGTTCCTCTCTTGTCCGTCTTTCGACTTCCCCACCAAGAGTTCCATGCGTTCACATCCCCACCCAATATCACGTCTCTGGTGCCCATACCTACTACCGCGGCCGTGATGTCGTTAAGATAGGGGCGATAGGCTTATCACCCTCAAGGTATACGGAGACTACCCTGACTCCAGACCCCAATCCTCAACTTGGCAACTGCGATATTCTCAGTTGTCAAGTCGGGACACTGGGTGATCTGGATAGCTCCATCGAACACTACAATGGCGGCTTTGATAACCCGCTCGGAGTTAGGGCTCCTCGCGCATTGTATTGTCCGTACTCCTCGATATTGTTTCATCTCCCTATCCTCCCGATATAAGGCTCTTGCACCATTGCCAAGGTCAACTTGCGAGTGACCGCCTCGGTCATGAGCTCTGCTGTCATAGTTTCGGCTCCTCTGCATGTTGACTTGGATGACGCGATATTGGTGGCCACGATCGCTGTGTACAGTAGGGACGCCCTTAGCAGTAGGCTATGGTGGACCTCGCTAGTGTCTCCATTTCCTTCTGACAGGGCAGTCCGAACTGAATGCATTGTGGTTTCTCCTGTCAGTCCTGCCTTCGAGCAGTTACAGCACGATGGTATCTCCAGAGAGCATTTCAGTGCACTCTGCTCTGAGGTGTGGACCTCCGCAGTGACTGCACACATCTGTCGTCTCCGTGCATACCCGCTTGCTGTGTCCATACCCCAGGCATCGTGAGCACTGTATGAGCGGTGATTGATCCTCCACTCTTACTCTCTGGAGATCTACATGTACAATACCCACTTGAGTAAGACTGGTCCATATCGGCGGAGAAACCCTCAAGACTACGTGCGATGTGAGCGGATTCCTAGTCCTCTTCCTGTATTTGACTTCCATCCTGTCATTGTCTTTTCCTATATCTTTCAAGAGATGCCTGTTTTGCACCTTTAACGCTCTTATAATTTCCTCATCACTGTTGTATTGCATCACGTCACGTAATATGATTAATGGATCTTTATTTTGATTTCCTCGACTTTTAAGCTTGTTCCTGCCTTTTGTATTTTTCTTTTATTTTCTTAATTTCGTCTTGAGCATTGCAACCCAATATTACTTTTCTATCTCTTGCTTTCCTAATTTTGTCTATCTTTAATCCCTCTTCTTTGGCATTAACCACCTTTCTTATTTTATCCATCACCTGGTCTCCCGTTTCCTTTTCATCGTTGGAGGTGATCACCACAGAGTGTACTGCCGTATTCTCTGGAAGTGATCTCGTCTGTGGTTTGGCTGCCACACTTGCGTACGATCTTTTTCTTCCTAATTTCTTGTCTTTTAACTCTTCCGTTAGTTTTTCCATTTCCTTTTGTTTTCTTCTAGAAGCTTTCCGTGTTCCTCTAACTTTCTTAAAAATGTGCTTTCTACTTCTTCTTTTCTTGTCTCGTGTCCCTGTTCCGGTTCTATCGCCTTCTTCTCCTTATCTATTATCTCTGTCCTGTACTCCTATCTTTCTCTGCCTCCTTGACCAGCTGATAGAGCCTCTCTATAGCCTGAGTGACTTCCATTTTTATGTCTGTCCTCAGGTTTCTAGAGTTGTTCAAGTTCAGCTTGGCCTTATGGAGGCAGGCCCGTGCCTCTGTTAAACGGTCCGCATACTTAGTCGTCTGTGTTTTCTCTGTGCCCTCCGCTGATAGTTTGCGGGTCTTTGCTTCCTGGGAAGGTGCTATCCTCTGTTTCTGGCGAACCGTCAATGTACTAGATTTCCCTGAGAGTTTAGGTTCGTCCAGAGAAACATCACTAAGTGCGGGCTGTGAAGCCGGTCGTCTGGTGTCGGAGGGCAGTACCTGTGCTGCCCCTTCGCTAGAGACCACAGGAGTGCTGATCGTGGGAACAACATCCACCTCTAGAACGTTTGACATTTTGTCTGTGTCTTCGTTCGCGCATCCAGGTGTTGCATTCGGAAGGTCCTCACGTACGGTTTTGTTTGTCTTTTTCGTTAGTGTGCGTATTCCGATCATTTTTGAGTCCTTATAACTGTTGCCAAATCCGCAGTTTTTGTGTCCGGGTGGATGTTGATGGGTCTAATTAGAGCTGGGGTGATGGTCTATCAGCACAAATAAAGAAAAACACCCGCACAGCACCGGATAAGAATCCGAACATAACCTGTTTTCGTTTAAAAGTCTTTCAGTAAAAGTAAAGTAAAGTAACTTACCTTTCAGGAAAAATCCGATTCTTGGCTGAAAGGAGCAGCTCACCAGACTCTTCAAAGAACTACACTGTTCAGCGTAATTTTCCGCGTCTTTTGATATATAACACACTATATTTTTGAACACTTTGACTATTTTATTAGATTTTAGAACACGGAGCGCCTCGAAACGATGCGCACGGGTCGGACGTCGGCACGCGACTGGGTTAGGCTTAGGCTAGGCTAGGCTAGGCTAGGCTAGGCTAGGCTAGGCTAGGCTAGGCTAGGCTAGGCTGCGAAGGCCCGCCTTGTCGTAGCGGGGTTTAGTAACCGTGGCTTGGTCACCACGGTGAAGCTAAGTGGAACCCAAATGGCCGGCCTAAGGCGCTCTGAGGCCGGCTCGGTGGCTACCCGGGTGGGCTCAGTGAGCCAACCTCGATGCGTCGGTGGACTACTGGGGGCGGATGTGGTGAGCGAGGTTGCTCCTTCCCGCCCTCAGTAGCCGAGGCGGAGTCGCGGAGGGAGAGGAGGTCGGTAGCCTGTTGCCGCTCTCCCTATCCTCCGCGACTCAAGCGGGGTCGCACCGCATGATGCGGCTGTGGTGGGGCCGCGGGGAAGAGGAGTGTCGGTGTTTCGTTGCCGCTCTCCTGTCCTCCGCGGCCGAACATCGGTCGGCGGTGGAGCCGCAGACCAGATCCGCCGCAGGGGCTGGGCTTCCTGGCCCCCATGGCTCCTGGGGGCGGACTCGGGGAGTCCGCTTCCCACCAACAGAGGAGGCCGAGGTGGAAGGCGCGTCCGTGTTCCGGCGCGCCTTGCCGGAGAGGGTGGAGAGGGGATGTCCTCCCCGAAGGCCGAGGGCCGGCTTGCCGGGCCAGCGCAGGCGGGGTCGCGGAGGTGTGGCAAAAGCGTTCCCGTGGCCCCGCCACGCGACGAAGGGCGGGAACACCATGGGGTTTTAGTCGAAAGACCGACATAACCACCCCTTGCCCCCGCAGGGGTGTGTGGGGTATGCGTAGCATTTCCCCATGTAAAAAAAAAAAAAAAAAAAAAAAAAAAAAAAAAAAAAAAAAAAGGTTAGGCTGCGAGCTGGCGTTAATGTTGTCTGCTGGCGCGGACGACACGTTGGTGGTCGCCAGCGGGGACCCTTCGAGAGGACCAAGGAGCCGCCGGAGCTTGGGGCGGAAATCGTCGTCGCCAAAGTCCACGAGTTGGGGACTGGAGGTAGCGCCTCACAAGACCGAGGCGCCTATGGTTCCACAAACTGCTGCGGAGCAGGGAACCACCTGCTGACTCGTGCGTCCGAGTAGGTGGGTCTGAAGTCAGGAGTGGGCGGCATGAAGTACTTGGGCCTCACTCTGACAGTCGCTGGGGCTTCGAAGAGCATTTCGAGCGCCCAGTCCCCGGATCGAGAGGGTAGCGGGTGCTATGCGCCAGTTTGCTGCCCAATCTCGGGGACCGAGGGAGGAAGTTCGCCGCCTCTATGCCGGGGTCGTACGATCCGTAGCCCTGTACGGGGCGCCCGTCTGGGCGAAGAGGCTGGCCATCCGACGCTGTGGTGGACTAAGATCTACAGCGTCCAGCGTAGGATGGGCCATACGGGTCGTACGAGGATACCGGACGGTATCGTTTGAGGCGGCGGATAATCCTGGCTCGCTTTCCACCTCTGATATAATATGACATGGACGCGAGGGTGTATCACTGAATTCGCGTCCTACGCCAGAGCGGTGGTGGCGAGCCAGAAGAGGCGCCTGGAGGCGGTGAAACGGCAGGAACGACGGGCCTGCGTTCGCGACGTGAGGCGCACGGCTTGGTGGGGAGCGGTGCGCGCAAACGCGTCGTCGAAGCATTCCGCCGGGATCTTCGAAGCCTGGATGCAGCGACGAGGAGGAAGACTCACTCCACAGACTTACGCAGGTGATCACCGGGCATGATGCTTCGGTGATTACCTGTAAGATCGGTCGCGAGGCGACGGCGAATTGCTTCCACTGTGGCGGCACGATCGAGACTCCAGACGTACACGCCGCGGCTTGCCCCGGCGGAAGACGAGCGGCGGGTCTTGGTCGGCCACATCGGACGGAACCTGTCCCCGCCAGCAGTCGTGTCGATGCCAGCGGGGAACCGGCGCGTGAGGGCCGTAGCCTCCTCTGCGAGACCGTAATGGTCCGGAAAGCGAGGCCGCTGAGCGATGAGAGAGGACCGATCCTGCTTCGGATTGGCTGACGTGGCGCTCGCGCGCCTCGTCACGGCCCTCCCGGTGATCCCTAATAACAGCCCTATTGGCCGCTGACGATCGGGAGGGGGGCTCCGACCGTCCAGTAATAGCGACCCAGAGGAGGACGACAGCAATGACGGTACTGTGTCGTCGTGATAGTTCCACAGGCTCTGGGGTGCGATCTTCACGCACGCCCCAGGACTAATATCCCAGCAGAAGCGCAAGGGGTTGCGGTTGCGTTCCTTGGAGATCCACGACCCCTCGCGAGGAGACGTTGGTGGCGACCACCGTGGGGTTTTAGTCGGTGCAGAGTCCGGTATAACCGCCCTTGCCCCGCGAAGTGGTGGGTATGCGTAGGCATTTCCCCACGAAAAAGGTTAGGTTGCGAGACCGCCTTCCTCGCCCCAGTAGCCGAGGTGGAGTCGCGGAGGGAGAGGTGGCTTCGGTGTTGCGTTGCGCTCTCCTACCCTCCGCGACTCAAGCGAAGGTCGCACCGCATGATGCGGCTGGTGGTGGGGCCGCGGAGGAAGAGGAGTGTCATTGTTTCGTTGCCATACTCCTGTCCTCCGCGGCCGAACATCGGTCGGCAGTGGAGCCGCAGACCAGATCGCCACCGCAGGGCTGGGTTGGCTTAGTGCTTTCCTGGCCCCATGGCCTCTGGGGGCGGACTCGAGAGTCCCGCTTCCCACTACAGAGGAGGCCGAGATGGAAGGCGCGTCCGTGTTCCGGCGCGCCTTGCAGAAGGGTGGAGAGGATGTCCTCCCCGAAGGAGAGCCGGCGCCCGACCAGCGCAGGCAGGGGTCGCGGAGGTGTGCGAAAGCGTTCCCGTGGCCCGCCATACGCATTTCGAAAGGTGCAGGTGCAATGGGGTTTTAGTCGGTGCGAGTCCGACGCCAACCCATCCTTGCCTGGCGTGGGTATGCGTAGGCATGTAAAAAGGTTAGGTTAAGGTTAGGTTAGGTTAGGTTAGGTTAGGTTCCCCGAAGGGTTCTCCTTTGTCTGTGTGAGCTTTAGTAATGTGGCAGTCACCCGGTGAAGCTAAGAAGGCAAATGGCCGGCTAAAGCTCTTTGGCCGGCCCGAGGCCATCCGGAGTGGGCTCGTAGCGAGCTCGCCTCGGAAGCGTGTCGATGAACTGCTGGGGACGAGTATTGTGGGCAGGCCGCCTTCCCCACCCTCAGTAGCCGAGGCGAGTCGCGGAGGGAAAGGTATACAGGTATTTGCGTTGCCGCTCTCCTATCCTCCGCGACTCAACAGCACACATGATACTTGCGGCTGTGGTGGGGCCGCGGGGAAGAGTGTCGGTGTTTCGTTGCCGCTCTCCCTGTCCTCCGCAGCCGAACATCAGTCGGCGGTGGAGCCATGAACAGAATCCACCACCAGGGGCTGGGCTTTCCTGGCCCCATGGCCTCTGGGGGCGGACTCGAGAGTCCGTACCCACCGAAGGCCGGTGGAAGAGCGCGTCCGTGTTCCGGCGCGCCTTACCGGAAGAGGTGGAGAGAGATGTCCTCCCCGAAGGAGGGGCCGGCATTGCCGGCCAGCGCAGGCAAGGGTCGCGGAGGTGTGCGAAAGCGTTCCCGTAACCCCGCCATACGCGACGAAGGTGGAACACCATGGGGTTTTAGTCGGTGCAGGTCCGACGCCAACCTGCTGCCCCGCAGAAGTGGGTATGCGTAGGCATTTCCCCATGTAAAAGGTTAGGTTAGGTTAGGTTAGGTTAGGTTAGGTTAGGTTAGGTTAGGTTAGGTTGGGTTAGAGTTTCCCCGTCAGAAGCCTCCTCGAGTGCCTGGTCGTTGAATTTCCCTCTGATCCTATTGTATCCGGGGAAAGGCAACGCCGAGACAGTGCACCCTGGGCACTGGTGATGATACACGTTGTTGCCAGTGGCGGAGGAATGTTCTGACAGGGGATAACTGCTCTGCGTGTCCCTCTGATAAGCGGATGGCATGGCGGGTAGCGGGGGTTGCATTTCCTCTTGATTTTAATCCGGAGGAAAGGCAACCGAACAATGGTGCGCATTGGGTACTGGTGACGATACGTCGTCCTCAGTGCCAATGCGCAAGTGAAGAGTTGCATTTCTCCTTGATCAAAGTATCGGGAAAGGCGAAAATGAGTGTACATTGGGAACTGACGGCGATACGTCGTTGGCAGTGCCTAATGCTCACGAGTAATGAGGGACAGGCTCGGTATTGCGTTTTACTGCCACCGGGCATCTCAACAAATCGAAGCGTTGTAGGAGGTTGCTGAATCCGGGGGAAGGCAACAAATGATAGTGAGTATTGGGAACTGGCGACGATATAACGTTTCCAGTGCCTAATATGCTCATAGTGGAGGACAGGCTCGGTGTGCGTTTTACTGCCGCCGGGCACTCAACCGTCAGCGTTGTGGGAGGTTGCATTTCTCCTTGATCAAAGTATCCGGGGAAAGGCAACAAAATGAGAGTGCTCATTGGGAACTGGTGACGATACGTCGTCCTCAGTGCCCAATGTGCGGAAGTGGAAGTTGCATTTCTCCTTGATCAAAGTATCGAGAGGCAACAAAATGAAAGGAGTGTGCATTGGGAACTGGTGGCGATACGTCGCTCTCAGTGCCCAATGCGCGGAATGGAGAGTTGCATTTCTCCTTGATCCAAAGTATCCGGGAAAAGCAAAATGAGGAGTGCGGTTCAGAACTGGTGGTGATACGTCGTTGGCGGTTGCCCTGAAATGCGTCAGGTGGAAGTTGCATTTCTCCTTGATCAAAGTATCGGGGAAAGGCAGCAATGTAGGGAGCTGGTGGCGATGTCGTTTCCAGTGCCTAATGCTCATAGGGGAGGACGGGCTCGGTGTGCACTCACCACTGCCGCCGGGCATTCAACCGTCCACAACTGGGGAGTTACGTCGGCTCCCAGCGCCGTAACCCGCTGTATGCTCTCTTCAAGGACCCCAGCGTTGGCGATTGTAAGGGTACGTCGAAGGTCTGGCAGACGGAGGCTTACCTTAGTGGCCCGGCCCCGCGAGAAGGATCCTCTAAAGGCCAGACCCAGAAGTCTTAAAACCTGTGGGTGCAGGCGACCCTGATATGTAGCCTTGTCTGGGTGACAAGCGACTTTGCTTCGTCTAACTCGTGGGATTTGTTATGGAACTTACAAAAACCTGAAGAAAGGAGACTCAGCGAAGCGCTGAGTCTGTAATGTGATCGACAGTCCCTCCAACACCTAGGGACCAGAGCCAGGAGGGGAAGAGCATTATCTACTTGGGACCAGTAGTTCCTGCACGGGACAGGCGTGGACGCTGCGCGCCCAAGTACGCCTGCGAGAGTTTGGAGCGGTGAGTGACGGCGGAAGATCGGATGCCTCACTCAGATCCACAGCATCAGAGGTGTCCGCAGGACAGAAGTAGGAAAGAAGAGGAGAGCCAAGCCTGCGACTGTCGTGGCCCGACAAATTCCAGGAGGCAGTCTGCGGTCTCTGGGTACGGACGGTGGTCGCTGACGAGATGGATGGCATCTGGGATCCGACGGTGGCCCAGAGCTTGATGACGAGGAGCTAAAGGCTGGCCTTCCAAAACCCGCAGATCTGGAGCCCGGGAGATGGAGGCAAGTCGTCCACGGACCTGGATGCCTTCATCCGGTCGTCCTTGCTGGCGGTGGACAAGGTTGCCGACCGTCGGGCAACCTCAAGGGCTCATTCGTCCACAGCCTACGAATGGCGACCCGATTTGTGGAGGCGGCCACATCGGAACTGGCACGGAGGGTGGCCAACCGCAACGTCGAAGGCTCGAGGCAGGAGAATGCTGAGCTTCGCTCGCAATTGGCCGAGCGCTCTCGACAGTGAGACTTTCGGAGGAGCTCGGTGCTCTCGGATAAGAGGAACCTCAGGCAGCCATGCCTCCTCCTCCTTGAGCCTAGCGCTCGAGGACAAGCAACGTAGAGGAAGAAGGCTGATGGAGCGCTTCGTACTAATGTAAACAGATTGGCTGCCTTCGAAGTGATCTTTCCGGAAGACAGCCAGCCCCTTAAGTGCGGCCGAAACCTTCCGCAGTGCTAAGCGAAAGCCGCTGCCGCAGTCGGTGCAGACAGTCCGCTGCACTCGCGGAAGACGAAAGCTGACGACGCCCTCCCACCCTCCGGTAGCGGAGGAGCTGCCTCGAGTATTAATACGCCGAGGCCTCTAATAGTGGACGATGTGCCAGCATCCCACGTCGATAGGCACAGGTGGCCAAGAAGGCCAAAGCCTAAGACCCAGCGAGCCTTTCGCGGCCACTAAGGCCAAAGAAGCAAAAAGGTGAAGCTCATACGCACTCCGTCCACGGCTGCCGTGACGGTGACGCTGCCGACTGGCTCTCCACCACTTACGCAAAAGTGATGGAAGTGTAGAATCGAGAAGATAAGCACAGCGGACATCGGCATTGAGACTGTTCGCCAAAGCGGGCTGTGACCGGTGGTCTCCTGTGGAGATCAGCGGTCCTGATGCAACTCGAGGGCGGATGGTCGCGACTAAAATGCAGGAGTCCTTTCCGGAATGGACGTCCGGGTAGCCTTGGTCAAGTGGGGCGACATTCAGGTGAAGGACACCTCGACGATACCGTCAGCCCGAGCGATGTCGCGGCAGCGGTGGCTGCTGAGCTGGAGGTGTTCGGTGGACGACGTGAAGGTCGAAGGTCCACCGAACGCAGCTCTGCTAATAGGCACGTGCTGGAGTGCGGTGCCCGCAGCAGCGCTGCGTAAATTGGTGACCGCTGGGCGCGTACGCGTGGGCTGGGGATCTGCTGAGGTGGAACTCTTGGACGGCCCCAGGCCCATGCACTGCTTCCGGTGCCTGGAGAAGGGCACGTTGGTAGCGGAATTGCTTCAACCGGGCGAACCGGAAAGACACGCGCTACTACGCTTGTGGAAACCGGGCTGGGGCAGAGGGGTGCAAGCTCTTGCACTCAAATGTCACTTTGTGCTCGGACCTGAGCTGCCCTCTAACCATCGTCTTGGTAAGAGGTGCCCCACCATCAAAGGCGGGAAAACCATCTCCTCCTGCCCCACAAGCGCAGCAGCAGTCCCAGCGGCACCAGCCGCAACCCGGAGCACCAGCGGATGGAAGTCGCGTAGGCCTCTTCGCACCCCTCAAGGTCGCTTCAGAGCAACCTGACCGCTGCCGCAGTGCTCAGCATTTGTTTATGCAGACCATTGCGGAGTGCCGTTGCTCTGGCAGCTGATAGCGGAGCCCTATGCCGTGCCGGACCACCCTCACTGGTTCGGCGATGAGCTGGGTTCCGCTAGCGTCTACTGGAAGTGGAGAGGTGTCCCACCCTGCTCCCCTATTGGGAAGGGGTCGGGCTTCGTTGCAGTGCAATGGGGCACCCTGGCCATAGTTGGCAACTGCACGTCTCTCCCGCGGGTCCCTCGCCGACTACGAGGTGTACCTGGACGAGGTGGCACTCTGCGTTCGCGGTATCCCTCGTCCGTCGGTAATCCTGGGAGACTTCAACGCCATTCCGGGGCGTGGGGGAATCCAACTGACAATCGAAAGGAAGCCGTGGAATGGGCGGCTGGATGGACCTCCGATTGGCAAATCGGGGGTCCGCTCTTCTGATGCGATGAGTGGCAGGAGTCGGTCGTGGATCTTACGCGGGCGACTCCGCTTACTGACTCTTTTATTGTCAGGCTGGCAGGTTGCAGAGAATTGGTCACGTTATCCGACCACCGCCATATTACTATTCGATCTTGCAATCCGCCGCCCCGACGCTAATCACCAACCGCCGAGAGAGCGGTCACACGCGACGTTGGTGTCTCAAGCGGCTAGACCGAGACTGCTCGGGGCCGCCGCCAACGTTACCAATATGGCTCCAGAAAGCGCCGAAGAGGTTCCGTCCGATCCGGAAGTGGAAGCTTGAACTGGTTCCGGGACACGATGACATTTGTGACGCGTCGATGCCAGACCGGTCGCCCCAAGCGCGAGACGGTGTACTGGTGGTCGGCAGAGATCGCGGAGCTGCGTCTGCTGCGGAGCCGCCAGTACACCAGAGCCCGAAGGAGGCGAAGGCGAGCTCAGTGAGGAATAGCCAGACTCTACGAGGCGTATCGAGCGCCGCGAAGGCGTTGCAGGCAGTTATCTGCAACGCCAGGTCTCGGTCTGGAAGGCTCCTGGAGGACTCAACGAGGATCGTGGGGGCGTCGTACAGGATGGTGCTAGGAAAGCTCCGTCGGCGGACGCTGATGACTCTCGATCCGGCCCTCTCTTGGGAAAGTGATTAGCTCGCTCTTTCCGGAGGGTCGGTCAAATCCCTCAGTCTACCCCAATCTTCGTGTCATTGGAGTGAAAATGGGGGTGACCGCACAGGAGCTGGACCGAGCCGTGGAGCCGCTTGAGAGAGCCGGAACACCGCGCCGGGACCTGGCGGAATTCCCGGCCGGGTCTGGGTGTTGAGTCTGGCTACCCTCGGGAACAGGCTGAGCAGCTGTTCACCAGCTGCCTCATAACCTTACCTCGTTCCCTAGGGCCTGGAAGAAGGCGAATGGTCCTCTTGAAGAAGGCAGACAGAGTGCCAGATTCTCCCTCTGCGTACCGTCCCATATGCCTGTTGTTGGACGAGGCTGGCAAGTTATTCGAGAGGAATTCTTGCCGCCCGTCTCAACGAGCATCTATCGCGTGTCGGTCCCGATCTCGCCGAAAACCAGTTCGGTTTCCGACAGGAGCGTTCAACCATCGACGCGGTCCTGCGCGTCCGCTCCCCCTCGGAGCAGGCTGTCCGGGGCGGAGTGGCGTTGGCGATAGAATCTTGACATCGTCAACGCCTTCTTCCTGCCCTGGGACGCGATTAGGGGACTCGTACACCATGGTGTTCCCCTACCTGCAAAAGGCGTGATCGCGGACTACTTGCGCGACAGGTACATCTTGTACATGGACCGAGACGGTACGAGGATCGGAGGAGATCAGTGTAGGGTTCCACAGGGGTCGGTTTTAGGCCCATTACTGTGGAATCTCGCCTACGACTCTGTTCTGCGGAAGTCGAAGCTCCCCGCTGGCGTTAATGTCGTCATTATGCTGACGACACGTTGAAATGGTCGCCAGCGGGGCTCCTTCGGAAGGACCAAGAGCTCGCCGAGCTTGGGGCGGAAATCGTCGTCGCCAAGTCCACGGTTGGAGGCTGGGTAGCGCCTCACAAGACCGAGGCGCTATGGTTCTAAGCTGCCGCGCGGCAGGAACCACCCGACTCGTGCGTCCAGTAGGTGAGTCTGAAGTCAGAGTGGGGCGGTACATGAAGTACTGGGCCTCACTCTGGACGATCGCTGGGGCCTGAGCATTTCGAGCGCCTGGTCCCCGGATCGAGAGGGTAGCGTTTATGCAGACTGCTGCCCAATCTCGAGGACCAGTGAAAGTCCGCCGCCTCTACGCTGGGGTCGTACGATCCGTAGCCTTGTACGGGCGCCCATCTGGGCGAAAGAGGCTGGCCATCCGACGCTGTAGGACGAAAATCTACAGCGTCAGGAGGAAGGATGGCCATGCGGGTCGTACGAAGGATACCGCACGGTATCGTTTGGTGACGATCTGGCTCGCTTTCCACCTCTGGATATACTGGCGGACATGGACGCGAGGTGTATCCGCCGGATTCGCGTCCTACGCCAGAAGGCAGTGGTGGCGAGCAGAAGAAACGCTCAGGCGAGTAAAACGCTGGCAGGAACGACGTATCGCATTCGCGACGTGGCGCGCAAAGGCTCCGCGAGGCAGTATGCGCACAAACGCGTCGTCGAACATTCCCTGCCGGTCTTCCGGCCTGGGTCACGGCGACGAGGAGGACTCACCTGAACTTACGCAGGTGATCACCGGGCACGGTTTTAGCGCTTCCGGTGATTGCCATGTAGAATCAGTCGCAGGCGACGGCGAATTGCTTCCACTGTGGCGGCGGCAACGACCAAGACTCCATCGCACACGCTCGCCGCTTGCCCGGCGTGGGAAGCCGAAACGGCGGGTCTTGGTCGGTCTATCGGACGGAACCCTGTCCTGCCAGCAATCGTGTCGGCGATGCTGCGCGGGAAATGTCGGGGCGTATATTCTGCGAGACCGTAATGGTCGAAGAGAGGCTGCCGAGCAGGACAGAGAGGACCGATCTGCTCGGAGACAGGGAGCCGACGCGGCGCTCGCGCGCCTCGTCACGGCCACCTCTATCGGTGATCCTACCGTAAACAGCTACGGGTCGCTGACGATCCAGGTAGGGGCTCCGACCGTCCAGTATGAAACGACCCGAGGAGGACGACGGCTTTGACGTGGTACCGTGTCGTCGTGATAGTTCCGTGAGGGTTCTGGGGTGCGATCTTCGCACGCCCCCAGGACAGGCTATCCAGCGAAGCGCAGGGGTTGCAGTTGCGTTCCTAACGGAGATCCCGCGACCCCTCACTGAGCGTTAGTGGCGACCACCGTGGGGTTTTAGTCGGTGCGGAGTCGACGCAACCCGCCTTGCTTGCCCCGCGAGTCGGGTATGCGTAAACATTCCCCGCGCTAAAAAGGTTCCCCGAAGGGTTCTCGCTTTGTCGTGGCGGGGGGCAGTAACCGTGGCGGTCACCCGCGGTGAAGCTAAGAGGGCAATGGCCGGCCTAAGGCGCTCTGAGGCCGGCCCGGGAATGTGCCGCTCGGGTAGGCTCTTTATGGAGTTAACCTCGGATGCGTGTCGGTGGACTGCTGGGGGCGGATGTGAACGGGCCGTCTTCCCCGCCCACCCTCAATAGCCGAAGGCCCGGAGTCGCGCGGAGGGAGAGGTGTCGGTGTTTCATTGCCGCTCTCCCTATCCTCCGTGACTCAAGCAGTCGCACCGCATGATGCGGCTGTGAATTGAGACCGCGGGAAAGAAGAGTGTCGGTGTTTCGTTGCCGCTCTCCTGTCCTCCGCAGTGACCGAACAATCAGTCAGCAGTGGAGCCATGAATGATCCGCCGCAGGGGAGCAGGTGACAGGTGAAGTTATCAGATTGTTTTATGTAGTGATGATTGAGACCGCCAAATTACTCAGCATCAATGAAGACGGCGATGGAATGCCGCCCTACTGAGTCTTCAATTTTTTATGGAATGGATAGTAACTGAGCAAGCAGCCCACCTGGTAGCAAGTGATCACCGCCACCCATGCACATCCGCCTCATCATATCAGATTGTT
>JAGSMU010000736.1:0-17214 GCA_029286865.1 Teinopalpus imperialis
TTATGTAGTGATGATTGAGACCCTTAAGTACTCAACATCAATGAAGACGGCGATGGAATGCCGCCCCTACTGAGTCTT
Organism: Teinopalpus imperialis; assembly: GCA_029286865.1. NCBI lineage: Eukaryota > Metazoa > Arthropoda > Insecta > Lepidoptera > Papilionidae > Teinopalpus > Teinopalpus imperialis. The sequence continues at coordinate 79 of JAGSMU010000736.1, forward strand.
CAATTTTTTTATGGAATGGATAGTAACTGAGCAAGCAGCCCACCTGGTAGCAAGTGATCACCGCCACTCATGCACATCCGCCTCATCAGGTGCGCTGTCGGCCTTTAGAAAGGTGTAGGCTTCTTATTTGAAGTCGAATATCTGTTCGGAAATACCGCTGGTGACAGCTGATTCCATAGATTAGTTTTGCGTGGCAGAAAATTTGGCGTAAAGCGCACAGTGGTGGATTCCTAGCCATCAAGATGATGAGGATTTAAGTTTTCATTTTGTCGTGATGTAAGACGTTTAAACTCAGCGGCTGGAATTAATCCAACATCTATTCAGAACACTGACCTTGGTAATTTCGATAAAAAAATTCATATGCATGCAACATCTCAATGCCTGTGCATCACTCCGATCGGAAAGTATTTGATCATAGATTCGATCCGCTGTTCATTGAATTAAATCAAATCCCTATATTCACCAAACATCAGCGTCATGCTGTTATTTCGGCCTGGCATTCTGTGAGGGCGTAGCCCTTCCCCAGTCGTCATATTGACGCTGGTACCTTGCTTTACCACTACACCTCGATTTCACTGAAAAGTCGATTTTTCGTATTTCTCTGTCTTTTTTTTTCCAGGTTTCGCCTGATTCAACGGTTATGGACCGAGACTGACCGATCCAGAGCAAAACCAGCACGAAAAACGAAGAAATATTTTTTTTTACAAGTGCAATAAAATTACGTAATTATAAAATTAAAAATAACAGATTAGAACTAGAAATGGCCGAAATGCGGCGCAAGATGAGTATCTAACGATAAGGTTAAACGAATGCTACAATTAAAACAAATTTGCACTGCTTGAGACTCTAATACACAAAGATATCGGTGAATTCTATAAAACAGGACTTCACCACTTCACCTCGGTTTCACTGAAAAGTCGATTTTTCGTATTTCTCGGTGTTTTCTTTCCAGGTTTCGCCTGATTCAACGGTTGTGGACCGGGACTGACCGATCAGAGCAAAACCAGCACGAAAAACGAAGAAGTAAAAATTTTTACAAGTGAAATAAAATTACGTAATTATAAAACTAAAAATAACAGATTAGAACTGGAAATGGCCGAAATGCGGCGCAAGATGAGTATCTAACGATAAGGTTAAACGAATGCTACAATTAAAACAAATTTGCACTGCTTGAGACTCTAATACACAAGATATCGGTGAATTCCTATAAAACAGGACTTCACCACTTTCAGATGCTTCGTAAATTCCTTTATTTTATTTAACGTACATCGGGTACAGTCGCGTGCACTAAGTTATTGCTCTAAAGTTTTCATAAATGATACATGATAATGGGTGATAATTAAAGCACTATTTATTATATTCTCTACCAATTTACCGATGAACCTAAAGCATCAAGAATCATGAAAAAAACTATTTATTTTTGCTCTTCACAGTAAAACGGTATTGTGTAAATTACTATTGTTGGTTAAATTATAACAAAAGTATTTTTTTACATTTGTAATAAATTAATTAAATATATATATATATTTATATATATATATTTATATATATATATATATATATATATATATATATATATATATATATATATATATATATATATATATATTAATTAAATAATAATTATAATAACTTTGTAATAAGACTAATTGTGTGCACAGTAGTTCTTTTAAGTTTCAACAGGAATACAAGTTTGATGTAAACGAGAAAGTTCGTAGTTAAATGTAGTCCGTTTAAAACTCTCCGTTTCCAATTTTTTGTAATTTTTTCGCTAGCTTCTGGAACTGCTATGATTTAAGTAGAAATTAGGGCTCATACTCCGTATGCTCTCGCTCCTAACACGTTTTGTGCCTAGTGACTATTGATCTTTTAGACTTCATATAAACACGAAGTTTTGTTTTCGGGCTTAAATTGCTTTTTTTGTTTAATATAGCTTACCGCAATCATTGCCTTTATTTCTTTCCAGTAAAATTCTATACTGTTCAATGTCTTATTGAGTTTGCTGTCGAAAAATCCAACCTTGAGTTATGCGGTATATTAGGAGGCTTACAAGTGTCAAGGTAGGTACAATCAAGGTATACAAAGTAGGAACGATTATCTGTTCCCAAAATTTATAAAAAGGAAGGAAAAATGGGAAGATATTTCCTATGAAGAAATTAAGGACGCAATTTCGGCTTATTTTTCAAACATGGACAAAACATTCGTTTATTAAAGTGTACGACCTAATTAAAAGAACTGAAAAATATAATCGTCTTTCAGGTGAAGTAAAAGTTATTTTGGGATTTTATTTTCACTCTTTGTCCCTCATTCCGCGAACTTAAAAATGTTTCCTCGTAATATTAGTTTATGTTTATGTTATCATTTCTCGACTTGTGCCGTGCACTTTGGTCTCTCGCCAAAGCTGTCCAAGGGAATTTCTGGCAGCCATCTCTTCCATCTCTGCACAAAGGAAAAAGCCGATTTCCAAGGCTATCTCTCTGTGTCCAACTCGATTCTTGACTTGATCTTGCAGTGTGAGTGCTCCATGCCAGACTGTTAGCTGATGCGTACAGCCTCTATTTGTTAAGTGGTTGAATGACAAGACGGTGCTCGCGTATTGTGTATTTCGAAATGAAATACGACTAATAGTATAATGTTTGTACAAAATCATTGTTCTTTTAAATTATCCAGGTAATGTGTTGGGTATTTATAAAAGTATTCAAATTATGGAATTTTTAAGAATATTTTTAATTCATGAACGTAAGTCTAATAAATCATAAAAAATATGATAATGTCTTCCAAGTATAGATTGTAAAAAATAAATAAAAATAATTATAAATAATAAATTATATAAATTTTCGCAAAATTCAATCGTTTTCGCTTTCTTATTAAGATGTACGTGTGGCATTGATAGATTGAGCAAACTTTTGAAAGAATTATTATTTTTAATATTTGGGTGACAAAATAACACACAATTCCTCCCCTCCACATCGTTAGCTAATAAATAAATTCTCTATAATATAAAACAGCTGACTCTATAAAGGACATACAAAACGCAGTGGCGAATGCAGTGTTCAATACTTTTGTAATTTACTTTATGTATGGTATAGTAAAGTCCTATTATATGTGTCTTTATATCTAGTCTTATATCCAATTAGATTATCAATGAAATAAGAGCTCGTAGTTTTGTATCAAGATCTTGACATAAGTGAAATCTCACCTCAGTTTACAATTGGATCGTTCGTTACATCTCTAATATGTTATAAGTATTGAAAATGAGCTGCTACAAGACTTGTTACTTCTTATCATCAGATAGTGTACTTAAATAGAAATTAAGTTATTAAGTTAATTATATATTATATTTATTAACTTATTCTGGCAATCGCTTTTATGAGAACTAACATACATTTTGTCATACATACATTCATGAACATGAAAAAATATAAAAAGCTATTAAATCTATCTATTTTTCCGGTATAGGTGTTTTTTAATACATATATTTATTATAAAAGAAAAATAATAATTATAATGATATATATAGTTAAGATTACTAAAGAAAATTAAAAAATGTATTCCGAACATTTAAAATAAAAACAAACTTAAATATATTCACATTTTTAAAACGTTTTTTAAAATGGAACCTTTATAACGCAATTACCTATATAAAAAATCTATTAAATCTATCTATTTTTCCGGTATAGGTGTTTTTAATACATATATTTATTATAAAAGAAAAATAATAATTATAATGATATATATAGTTAAGAGTACTAAAGAAAATTAAAAATGTATTCGAACATTTAAAATAAAACAAACTTAAATATATTCACATTTTTAAAACGTTTTTAAAATGGAACCTTTATAACGCAATTACCTATATAAAAAATATGGTTATTTATAACGTAATTATGTATTGTGTTATAACCAACTAGATTGTTCATCATCCCAATAGCTCTAAACGCTCAGGACATATGTATTAATAATTACTTACCATTGAATTGAAGTGTGTTCTCGTTTATCGACCGGATTTTCATCAATAAATATCTTGTTAAAGAACAGTTGCCAGGTTACGGATCCGGAGGTATTCCCATTTCTCTGATATTACATCTGAGCATTTGAACGCTCTTATTACACATACATTGGACTATGAGACACGAGCATTTGATGTTGTCTGGTAAAGAAGCAAAAGATGTCGTAGTGGCCGAGGAACAGGACGTCATCATCCAACAGCTCCGAGATCATATTTATTGTTTAATAACATACTGTTCTCATTACTGGTGAAAATAAATTATAGACCTTAATAAAAGTAAGTTAATATTATTTAATAACATTACCATACTAAAGGCAATAATTATTAAGAGTGATGAAATCCCTATGGCCAATTATACAAGAGATCAAATTCTTACCTCAAATAACCATAAAGGTAAGGCACAACTAAATCCCCTCAGGTGTTAAATCAATCCCGGATGCACAGACGGACGAGTTAAGTAATTACTAGTAAAGAAGACGTATCCTACTCATTAGGCATGCATATCCCTGAGAGCACGCGGTGAGAGATTCCTCATGGGGGCTCCAATTCGGTAATACGGACAGTCGTAATGTGTATTGCCTTATTTAACTACACTAAACTTTCTCTGTGTAATTATTGGTAATGTTCGGTAGACACCGGTCAAAAAAAATGGCAGATATGCTAATGATTCTTGCCTTGTCCTCAATTATTTGGTATTCGTAGGTTTTAAAAAATGGTGACAGTTTGTTTGATTATACTTCGTCGGATTGAGTTTATTTGTGAAGATGTATTAGCCATTTAATAACTATGGAAGCGCGGTTGTGGCGACTACCTTGTACATATAGATACTTTTTGAAAAACGCACTGGTTCTTTAAACATTCAATGAAGGATAACCTAACCTGGAACAAGGTATTTTATTTAATACAATTTAATTTATTTATTTAAGTTTTATATACAGTTGTGTATAAAAAACTGCCTTAGGAATTATCTACCTATCAACCTTATGGTAATGCAGAGAAGAAATGAGGTATGCTTAAATACTTTGTCGGGATTAAAATACTATTATATTAATTATATTACGTATATAAACAACATATGCGTAATTATAAAATACATATATAATTAATACAAGTATTCATATTTATATATATAAATAAATATAAATACGTAATTATCAAAAATTTCTATCAGATTCTGCCAATCTTTTGAGAAATAGCTCCCGAAATTTCACCTTAAACGTGTAAAGATTTTTAGCCGCCCTAACTTCGGGAGGATGAGAATTTCAGAAGTGAGGGCGGCAGTAAACAGATGAACGGATTGAACAAAGAAGGAGGAGTTAAGTAATTACTAGTAAAGAAGACGTATCCTACTCATTAGGCATGCATATCCCTGAGAGCACGCGGTGAGAGATTCCTCATGGGGGCTCCAATTCAGTAATACGAACAGTCGTAATGTGTATTGCCTTATTTAACTACACTAAACTTTCTCTGTGTAATTATTGGTAATGTTCGGTAGACACCGGTCAAAAAAAATGGCAGATATGCTAATGATTCTTGCCTTGTCCTCAATTATTTGGTATTCGTAGGTTTTAAAAAATGGTGACAGTTTGTTTGATTATACTTCGTCGGATTGAGTTTATTTGTGAAGATGTATTAGCCATTTAATAACTATGGAAGCGCGGTTGTGGCGACTACCTTGTACATATAGATACTTTTTGAAAAACGCACTGGTTCTTTAAACATTCAATGAAGGATAACCTAACCTGGAACAAGGTATTTTATTTAATACAATTTAATTTATTTATTTAAGTTTTATATACAGTTGTGTATAAAAACTGCCTTAGGAATTATCTACCTATCAACCTTATGGTAATGCAGAGAAGAAATGAGGTATGCTTAAATACTTTGTCGGGATTAAAATACTATTATATTAATTATATTACTTATATAAACAACATATGCGTAATTATAAAATACATATATAATTAATACAAGTATTCATATTTATATATATAAATAAATATAAATACGTAATTATCAAAAAATTTCTATCAGATTCTGCCAATCTTTTGAGAAATAGCTCCCGAAATTTCACCTTAAATGTGTAAAGATTTTTAGCCGCCCTAACTTCGGGAGGATGAGAATTTCAGAAGTGAGGGCGGCAGTAAACAGATGAACGGATTGAACAAAGAAGGAGGAGTGGATAAAGTAAGGAAAGTTATGAGAAGGAAACATAGGCCCCTCACTAGTCTACTGTTGAACATATTCCTATGTTAATGAATTGTAATGTGATTGCATTATCAAGGTAGAGGATATAAAGAGAACGCCTTGTATCCTTTGACACAGTCTCTTTCACTGACCAGATGAAACACAGCAACCCTAAGTTACAACTAACTCTAGTATTATGCGACAATATGGCGCTGCCATTCCGAGCATCTTAGATCATCTATGCCGACAATCTGCATACTTTCGGTCTTGCATAGATTTGTGAAGTCTCCTTAGATTTTTTACTGCCTTTTTTATAGTTTAACATCATTTATTCATGGTGTGATGGGACTTTAGACGATTTTGAAGACGAATTCTGCCTATTCCGTCTGCAGAATGCAGCTATCCATGTGGAACTTTGGTGTTTCAGAGCCTTCCTTCGCCCCTTTGTCCGGCTGCGCCGCCGACTTGACGCAGTACGATTGATATAAGTTTTGCATTGCACGATCGTCCGTTGCCCAAACGGCACACGACGCGACGGCCTTTATAAGACAGACTAATAGTTCTTAGAACCGGATGGTTAGAAACATTGACAATGAAAACTTCTTTTAAATTTCGATTATAGAACTCTTTAGTTACCTAATGTGACATACATATTTCATTAGTGTGTAATCTCAAAATGTGAAAGGTGTGAAATAAATTATTATTATTATCAGTTGTCATTAGTTTTTGTGAATTGGTGGCAATTTCAAGTCTTGTTACACCTGAAAATGAATTTAAATCGAGAAAATTTTCGTTCCATGATTTATTACGATCTTTCGTTGTGGTGTTAATCAACAACAAAACTATGATAGAATTCGATTGGTATTTACTTATGAAGCCCCATCTCGCTCCACTGTTTATAATTGATTTAATGAGTTCAAACGTGGGTGTAGCCAATCCTAGTGATGATCAGCGTTCGATAATGCCATAGAAGAGACACCTAAGAAAGAATGTGCCCACTGCTTTTCTCAGTGGTTCCATAGAATGCTCATCGCATTAGTATAGAGAGGAACGGAGACTACTGCGAAAAACAATATCGGTTTATAAAAGTACCCGCAACTTTCTACATTGAGCCGTTTTTTATTTTCTAAAGACTTTCAGTGTTTCCCAGGTATGCGTTGTAGTGGCAGTTAGAAGAAAAGTGCTCAAATAAGGATATATTTTGTTTAACTAATATGTAATTTATTTACAGCTAATATAAATATATATATTAATTTGCTGTAAATACATTTTTATTCTACTAATATAGGTTATTATCAACTGAAAAAACATTATGATCTGAAGTCTTAACAAAATATATATATTATCATTCGTCTTTTCGTTTTACTTGTCAATAAATAGGGACAGACTGGTTCGTATTGATCCTAATTTAAAAACAATCTTGATTGTACAAGGCATCCGTAAAGATAAGCTGGGTCTGCTTCATTTCCCGGAAAGCCCTACGAATGCCTTAAGCGAAAAAAGAGATGCGAATCGGATAGCAGATGTTTAGGTGTTCATAAGGATTATAGACTTCTGTTACAGCTTGCTCATAATAGTCGTCATTACACATAATGTTATTCTTACATTATGTATCTACGACAGTAGATCTTCAATTGATTTTTTGAGTTTTATTTGCACTGTGTACTATCTTAACCTCGTAAAAATAACAACGTGGTCGGGATCTACCTGGATAATAACAATAGTATATTTTATTATTTTTAAGCGAAAGAAATTATACATTCGATTAACAGCAAATAAATATATCAAAATGAATGCTCACTTTTATTCTCCCTTTAGATTGCGATCCGGGTTAAGGTTTCGTACCTCCTCATGCGGGGCATCTCGGATTGTATTATCGCCCCCTTCTGTTGTCGTCGACGTTCTTCGTCCACATGGGTGGGAGTGCAGAGCTGGTGCAGCAGCATTCTTCGTGCCAGCTTCGCAGCATCTTCCTTGTCTCCCTACTCAGCTGGCCTCCCGCTCGCGGGTCTGATTAGGTAAAGCTGTAAAGGTCTCTAAAAGGCCTATAAAAGTCTCTAGACCAACATCACTACACACAACAAAACAGAATGCTCACTTGTAAAAAATGGGACAATATAATTGTTACAATAATTAAAAAAATGTGTTTTCAACATGCTCTTTAAATGAGAATCAAGTTCAATAGTGCAAGTAGATGTGCTACCGTAATAAGTGTCTACAATCAATTAATCTGCAAATAAAACAATTTGTCAATAAATAGGGACAGACTGGTTCGTATTGATCCTAATTTAAAAACAATCTTGATTGTACAAGGCATCCGTAAAGATAAGCTGGGTCTGCTTCATTTCCCGGAAAGCCCTACGAATGCCTTAAGCGAAAAAAGAGATGCGAATCGGATAGCAGATGTTTAGGTGTTCATAAGGATTATAGACTTCTGTTACAGCTTGCTCATAATAGTCGTCATTACACATAATGTTATTCTTACATTATGTATCTACGACAGTAGATCTTCAATTGATTTTTTGAGTTTTATTTGCACTGTGTACTATCTTAACCTCGTAAAAATAACAACGTGGTCGGGATCTACCTGGATAATAACAATAGTATATTTTATTATTAACAAATGGCACATTTAAAAGTTAAATAATCTATTATTGAGTAGAGTCGGTATAACAGTTATTAATTGCAAAAGCGACATCTATCGGAAATGGAGGCGGTTTCCTCTGTGCATTATTTTATAATACTAGTTCCAGTTATAGTTCTACTGATAGAGTTAATACGTGAAATGGGAAATAAATAAGTTCGGTTTGATCCTGATTAATTACACTTAACACTCATATTCCACTCGTACAAAACTCACAAACACTCACGCCACTCTTGACAATGGTTAGTTATGATTTTATTAACCGCTACAGATATTTACTCATTTGTTTGACGATGGCAAATTATACACCTTTTCGCTTTATTATTTATTACTAATATAAAAATCACACCGCGCTGGCTGACGAGCGCGACGTCGTCTTCCTCGCACAGCGGCTTACACGCGGTTTACTTGTGTTCTAGGCCGCTTCTAAATCAACCTGACCTGTCGATAGTTGGTTGAATTGCCAACCATCGAGATGACGAGGATACAATTTTAAATTCTGTCGTGATGTACAATGTTTAAACTGTAATTAATCCGAACAACTTCTCAGAACACTGCAGTATGCATTTAAATGCAATATCTCTTCGCAACACCTGACAAGCCTATCGGATAATACCTGATCATGAAGTCGCTCTTCGTTGAATGCGGTCAAATGGAAGAAGCTGGTAGTGGTGTGCAGACATGAGGACAGTATTCCACGTGAGGTTCGAAGTTAATATATTGAAAAGATATCTGATATAATAAGTAATAAATTAAATAATTTTTAGAGTTTTAATTTATTTTATAGTTTTAAAGAAATATGACATTCGTAATATTTCTGTTGGCGAAACCCACGTGTAAGTGTGTGATCACCACCAATTCCCACAACATCTAGGCCCTACCTTCTCCATCAACTTCATGCTTCTAATTTTTTTTTATAGAGACATGTTTTTTACCCCGGTGTTCTGTTAGGGGTTGATGCTAGATAGAGACTAACTGAAGCTCTATTTTTTTGTAATATTCTCAGTAATTTAGTATGTCACCTGTGATGTTAAAACCAATAGAGTAACAAAAAAAACAATGGGATTCACAAAATTGCTCGAAACAATAAAAACTGGTATAATCTATGTGTATATATTAGGGATGTTACGGAGGTTCGATTCCGATTCCGAAAGGTCGGAACTTCCGATTGATATTACACCTCCGATTTCAATTTCGGATCCGGTAATATTGAAGCGGAGGTTTTAATCAGAGGTCGAAGCATACATAAGGGGCGGGGAAAGCAGACCGGCGACGCGTTCAAACAGGTTTATCGTATAAACCGGGATTCCCCATACGACATGTATAAACTTTATACATGTGGTACGGGGAATTACGGTTGCGGGGAAGATAGTGGTATTATTTTATTTAGAACTGTTCCTAATACATTTCCTTTTTACCTCCATCTTCGTTTCCGATTTTGGTTCTGATTACGGTTCTGGTTCCGAAAACAAATTTAAAAAACTTCGATTCCGATATAACCACCTCCGTAACATCCCTAGTATTTATATTAATCTAGCGCAAAATAAACAATATCGATGATATAAGTATGTCAAGAAGTCCATCTATAATGTGACCGTGAAGCCGGAAGACCGATTGGTGACCACAGTATCACATATAGATGTGTCGATAGATGACCAGATATCTCGCACCTTCCAGCTCCTTAAAAGTGGTAGTCACGTTGCAGCTAATTCCTAGCAGCAACATGAATGGGTTAGCTCGACCAGAGAAGGACCACGCCCTCATAGAATATCAGCGTGGAATAACGGCCTAAATTACGTGTTTCGTTAATATACACAAAAGTTGTTGTGTGAAGAAGTCCTCAGGTGTGACAACGAATCGAAATCTCCATTGAGGATAGAGGATCAGGTGATCTGTGTGCTCGTTTGTCAGACTAAAGTAATAAAAAAAACTTTGTTGCCCTTGTACAGTTTATCTCGATAGTATTAAATAATTAACGGATCGAGTTTTTGTCTAGTCGACAGTTTTCGTAGGATAAACCCTTGACTCAAGGCTTCAGCGGAACGCCCATTTATCTGCGGGAAGACTAAGTAGTGCAATTTTAAGCGTCAGCCTATTGGTTTAGGGTACGGTCTGCGAAACTTATGGTTGTAGGTTCGAATCCACCATTAGACTATTGTCGTGAACCATCTCCTAGTATGCTAGTGGTGAACGCCGCAACCTACGAGCCGGTACCGAAGTCAGGAGCCGTAGACCTCGTCACGTCGACGACCCTATCTTCACGGGGAGCCGAGATCCAGTTCTTCCTCAACGGATCCCGGACCATCAATATAAAAGTTTATTTTCGTTATCCGTTACTGGAATGTACAATTGTATGTGAGAGTTTTTCAATACATTGACAGTTACAAACGAGCACACAATTCACCTGATGTTAAGTGATTCCTGCGGCCCATGACATCTACATACATTCATCCTTGACAAGGAATCATAATGCAGATGCGTTGTCACCCTTGAGGACTTAGATGGAATGCCGAGTCACCAGTAATAAAGGTCTCCGGATCCCTACACTCACTAGACGAAACACAGCAGCATAACGCTGCCATTTCACGCCGGTATTCTGTGACGGCGTGGCCTACCAGTTGACAACAATAACAATTATGCAATTAAGTGTAAGCTTCGGAAAATGATAGTTGCAACGCTATGGCGAGTATCACGGACACAATAACGGGCAGCAGAATAATAGCGAGTGATTAGCGTTTATTGGCATGTGAAAGCGATGGAGTGGATCATCCGTTAACCGGCCCGCCGTGGGTGCATTGGACGGTTAGGTGAAACAATGTGAAATATTTACTTCGCGGAATTCATTTGTAGATAGTCAACGATCTGTGGTAGCTTCGCTATGATAAATGTATGTATCGACACAATTATAGCGGTCCGTTGCCGGTTGGCGATTGAGAACTATGTCAGCGCTTCTTAAAATTTATAAACACTCGAGAGCAGAGGTGCTACGCTATCAAAGGAATAATTATATAAAGTATATATGTGCGATACTGGCGAGTGCCATGTTTACAAACTTGTTGATATTTCTTTATAACACCCATCACTGCATTTACATTCAGTCGCCGCCAGCAACTAAATAATAATAATAATAATAATAGAGCCATTATTATTTTATTTAAATACTTTAAATAAGCTACCACACATTATGTACTTGTTTCGTCGCTGGAGGCTGCGGAGAGGGAGAGAAAATTTGTCTGTTCTCCTGATCCGTAGACAGAGGAGCGTCAAAGAAGAGTTTAATTATTTATTTCATCTAATTGATTTATATGTATTCGCCTTAAAGTTATCTTACCAAAGGGCGGTATTAATAGAAAATCGGTTGAAAATACTAGAACAATAATATTCATAACAAGAAATATTTAACAAGCTACAATAAACACTAACCATTAATAATATATATATATACATATATATATATACATATATATATATATATACATATATATATATATACATATATATATATATACATATATATATATATATATATATATATATATATATATATATATATATACATATATATATATATACATATATATATATATATATATATATATATATACATATATATATATATATATATATATATACATATATATATATATACATATATATATATACATATATATATATATATATATATATATATATATATATACATATATATATATACATATATATATATACATATATATATATATATATATACATATATATATATATATACATATATATATATATATATATACATATATATATATATATATATATATATACATATATATATATATATATATACATATATATATATATATATATACATATATATATATATATATACATATATATATATATACATATATATATATATATATATATATATATATATATATACATATATATATATATACATATATATATATATATATATATATATATATACATATATATATATATATATATATACATATATATATATACATATATATATATACATATATATATATATATATATATATACATATATATATATATATATACATATATATATATATATACATATATATATATATATATATATACATATATATATATATACATATATATATATATATATATAATGCAGATGCGTTGTCACCCTTGAGGACTTAGATGGAATGCCGAGTCACCAGTAATAAAGGTCTCCGGATCCCTACACTCACTAGACGAAACACAGCAGCATAACGCTGCCATTTCACGCCGGTATTCTGTGACGGCGTGGCTACCAGTTGACAACAATAACAATTATGCAATTAAGTGTAAGCTTCGGAAAATGATAGTTGCAACGCTATGGCGAGTATCACGGACACAATAACGGGCAGCAGAATAATAGCGAGTGATTAGCGTTTATTGGCATGTGAAAGCGATGGAGTGGATCATCCGTTAACCGGCCCGCCGTGGGTGCATTGGACGGTTAGGTGAAACAATGTGAAATATTTACTTCGCGGAATTCATTTGTAGATAGTCAACGATCTGTGGTAGCTTCGCTATGATAAATGTATGTATCGACACAATTATAGCGGTCCGTTGCCGGTTGGCGATTGAGAACTATGTCAGCGCTTCTTAAAATTTATAAACACTCGAGAGCAGAGGTGCTACGCTATCAAAGGAATAATTATATAAAGTATATATGTGCGATACTGGCGAGTGCCATGTTTAGAAACTTGTTGATATTTCTTTATAACACCCATCACTGCATTTACATTCAGTCGCCGCCAGCAACTAAATAATAATAATAATAGAGCCATTATTATTTATTTAAATACTTTAAATAAGCTACCACACATTATGTACTTGTTTCGTCGCTGGAGGCTGCGGAGAGGGAGAGGGAGAAAATTTGTCTGTTCTCCTGATCCGTAGACAGAGGAGCGTCAAAGAAGAGTTTAATTATTTATTTCATCTAATTGATTTATATGTATTCGCCTTAAAGTTATCTTACCAAAGGGCGGTATTAATAGAAAATCGGTTGAAAATACTAGAACAATAATATTCATAACAAGAAATATTTAACAAGCTACAATAAACACTAACCATTAATAATATATATATATATATATAATTTATATATTTACATGTAGTGTTATATATAAATATACAAAGGTAAAAAAACAATGTCTTATATGTACGTATATATCACACATTGAAACATCCCGCAAGAAAAGATATTGGAGCATGGTTCACTGTGGATAAGTGGTCTAGAAAGATAATTTGTATATTTATTTCATAGATAGTTTCCTCACGATGTTATTCTTTTACCGCTGAGCATGTGGTAAATCAGCAATTAACATTTTCATTAGTGCAGGCAGTGCGGGATAGAACTCTTTTTGCTCGCATTCCGTATTAAAAATATTAGTAGTCGCAACCGTTTGGTTAGCCATTTAAGCTATCTATTTATTTAAGCGAATACGATGATAAGGAAATATGGGTATACTTTCTAAGACCAAAAATGTATTGAATACAGTACTAAGAAGGCGTTCTAGATGATTTGAAAGGTCTTTTATGTCTGTGTAATAAACTCCAGCATAGAGTCTGCATAGAATAAGCTTAGTTTTAAATAAAAGAAAATGTTTTAGGTGGTAGCTGGAACGTAAGATAGGAGACTTTTATCTTATAATTCCCCAACAACCAAGACTTGGGCGGTAGACACGGATGTGGACGACTAGTAGAGTTTTTGAAATCGCTCTGCCCTCATCTGGGATCCATCCGTGCCTACATATATTATTTGTTCAAAGACAAATTGTTTTTGAAGACGTTTTATAATCTGGGTAATCCACGATGCCATAAACTCATAAAGGCGTCTTTTAGAAAGGAAATGTGGTTAATCTAGGCAGTTGATATTCCGTTTACGTAAATTACGTAATAATTGATGATAGGAGCCAATGACTTTTGAACGTCTATGACTCAATTATGTATTTTTATATATTACATAACATCAAACGATTAAATGCCTTATTATAAATTTAAATTAATTAAAAACATGCAATTGGACCAACTTTTAACAAGATTAGGTTAGGAAGGTGATCCAAGAAAATATATATATGTGCCCATCTTTTTTTCTCTTAATTTAGTTAAATTTTCTTAATTTAGCTCTTAGACGCTTAGAAACTGCTTTTTTATTTATTTGCTTATAAACAACTGGAAGTCGCTGGGTACAGGTGACTCGGGACCGATCTTTGTAGTAATCTGTTCTGCGGTACACTTGTGATAAGCTGAAGTGATTATGATGATGATGTAATGAAAACAACTCTTAGCCTGTCGTAGCGAAAATTGTTATGTAATTAAATAATTATTATAGTATAATTAAATTTACAACATAAAATTTTTTTCAAACATAAGCAGGCGACTTTTTATAACGAATTATAGAGGCGTTTCCACCACTTTGGGATTTGTAGAGATAATTACAAACCACTAAGCTACGAAACCAAGAGGGACTATAAAATATAATATAATCATTGTTTTTAAAATAAAATAAATATTTGACAATAAACATGTATTTAAACGTGCTGGTAGTAACCAGCTACAACGTGATTGAATAACCCTTTTATTAATACTGTAGCAAAATGGCAAATATAGAAGATACCTTGGAATTTTCATATAGATGCGAATATCTTGCTCATATAAATTTCTGAAGTGTAGCCACTATAGGGAGGCAACTGAGTCTTCGTGAAAAGCCTCTTGGTACCTTGTGGAGCTTGTTCGTTTTAGGGCCCCTCGGTCGGAGACGCTGTGTACAACCGGATCCTGCCATTGCTCTTTTTCTAAGGACAAAGGGTAAGCCTTTTGTCACATACTATATCATCCGTATAGAAGGCACCACTCGATCTTGTCAGAAAGAATCTGCACACTTCGCGATTGCGCATGATTACAGCGCTTAATAGGCCTAAATCTCCATGCCTTCGGGGTACCTGTTAGCAGTTCCATTACCGATGATCTAGGATAACGCATACAGTGAGATATCATAGAAGTGCGCACTTTTCCACGGCTTCTAGTTCGGTTCGAGTCTACTTGAGTATGTCAAAGGTGTATATGAGGGTAGGGATGACCCAACCGTTATACGCGCGTGCTTTATTTACTCCCGACAAAAATGCAACCTTCTCAGCATAAAGGACTGCACACTTATTCGTCCCGAACCCCATTCTGATAACAAAAACACTTGTGGTTTTTAGTGATTCCATCAAACAAGAGCCATTCGGGGTGAATAACTTGAAGTCATTCGTATAGAAAAGGTGGGTCACTTTTGTTCCTCGTCTCCGAAGCTGAAATTCCCTCCCGGAATTCTCCAGCCCTTGAATGGGTTCAGGGGGAGGCAAATCCAAATAGAAAGCAAACAGTCACCTTGGAAAATAACCCTTCCGTATCTTTATGCGGCTTTCGGCAGCCGACTAAGAGATACCGTCCAGGAGACAAAGAATTGATTGATTGAGGGCAGATTTTAATTATAGTATATCTGCATGTAAAACCTTAGCATACTTGCGAGTAACGAGCGCGGGCTCAGAATACGCAGCTTCAAGTCACGAGTACTGGGTCAATAATTCGGTGGAGGAACAATATTCGTTACACGCAAATTGTTCGTGTTATGAGCTACAGAAACTACTCACTAGAAGGATTGAGTGCTCTTTTGTTACCCCATAATAGCACACAAAACCCTTAAAAGCTTCCATGCATTAGTTAGTAGTTAGTTCATATCTTCATTCACTAGGAGAAACAAATTAAGAGCTTAGTGTTTTTCTATAGTTTATAGAATACTGTTTCAATTATCTGTAGTTTAAATTTTATTTCATAAAGGATTGTTAGCATCATTCATACACAATGTTAAATAAAATCCTTGGGAAAGCTACTGGTAGTAAAAAAAACAATACAGAATTTTGCAGGTTACTGGTATAATATAGACGTTGTCAACGAAAATACTAAATAAACGCCACACTAATTAAGCACGAAATAATTGGAGCACCTTTCTACGAGTACGAGTACACCATTTAAATTGTTCATTTTATTAAGCGTGTAGTAAAAGAAATAGCATAGTTCATTTCATGTATTTGAGTTAACGGAAGAGATTATGCTTCATGGGATATTAAAATCCTTGAATAAATGATGAAGGGACAATAAATTAACGGACACATACCTATTTTCATTAAAATTTAATTACATGCCATGGTTTTGAGTGCAAAATACGTTCTTTTAGCTATATAATTTATATCTACTATACATTACGGCT